>JBBPCS010000729.1:3127971-3168177 GCA_037974645.1 Hollardia meadi
ACACACACACACACACACACACACACACACACACACACACACACACACACACACACACACACACACACACACTACCCGAGGGCAGACAGAGGCTGTCCCGCCAAGGCTGGCCTCCTTCTCGTTATCACCATAAGGAGTTGTCCACATTCACCCCACGACCCTCCCAACACGCAAACACGCTCACACACAAATACTCGCACCAAACAAATCAAATGAGCACAACAGTGAAAAGCATTCATGCAGCCGCGTGCAAGTATTGGTTGGGAGGTTTGACTCCTTGTACATTTTGTTTGCAGTTTCGGGCCCGGAATAAATTTCCATATTTGAGTGCAGACAAAACAACAAAATTGGCCCTAAACATAAGGAATAATCATATTTGTCTCACCAGCGCAGACATTCAAGTTATTCTCACACACAGCAGCGAGTTCATTATGGTCACCTGTGAAACACTGTAGCTCCGTCTCCTTCAGTACTTGCAGTTCTAAATATGCAGCTTGTGTACTTTACCTCCCTTCTGGCAAGGCGTCCAATACTGATTAGGATGTTTGAAAAGAAGACAAAACAGAAGAAAGTAAAAAAGCACAAACACAGATCAGCAGAAAGTAAGTATCTTCACCTCACTTGCCCGGCTAACATGCTCCAAGGTGAGCTCTGATTACCTTAGTGCAATAACGGTGTGTGTGTGTCTCTGTGAGTGTTTGTCTGTGATTGAGCGAGTGTACAGTAGGTTTGCACACATGCCTGTCTCCATTTGTGTCTCAGCAACATTGCATCTGTTGTGTGTGTGTCTCTGTCCTTGGGGACAGGAGGTATAGACCTGGGAGGCTGCTGCGATGCACTATCTCTGGAGTGTGGGGGGGATGATTGCCTCCCTTTCCTGCTTCTCTCCCACATCAGGCCACACCTGGCATCAAGTCACCAGGGTAAAGGGCATATGTAGCCTAGGTGGTGTTTTTCTCTGCAGATATTCATCCTGTAAGGTCGACTAAATACTTCCCTGAACTCCTTTTCCATGTCATTTTGCTAGGTTCCTGTTGCCACATAATTCTAAACCTTTTGTGTAAAATTGGACAGTTAGCTTGCAGACCTTTAGCTGCTAACTGAATGGCTAGTTCTGACGGTGTTTTGAGAGTGGTAACACGCTGTGAAGAATAAAAGAGAGGGGGCAGATCATTAAAACTAGTGATTTTGAATTGGGGCCTGTGGTTACATGTGCAGAAAAGTGGTGCATCAGAATAGCAGCGATAGGGTTGCTGTGTGTCAAGCAGCCAACACACAATAATGCTTTCTAGAGTGAGTGGTAAGAGTTAGTAAAGGGGGAGCCTTTTTTAATCAAAGATTTTTTTAAGACTAATAATATTAACAGCATTAAGTGATCAGCATTCAGGCCTGGAGACTTCAAGGAACCAGTTTGTTTAACTGACACAGTCGGCGCTCCATAGTATGTTACTGTATTGCTGCTATAACACAGATATTCTGATGAGTTCTTAGTTTTGTGAGAGCAAATTTTAGTCAGAATCGAGATGTTTTTCTGTTAGAAGTCTGCTTACTGTGTTTGTGATACTGTACGGTAAGCCAAGTTGAGTACAGCGTCAAAATCTCCGTGAGATCAACTGATGCTTCACACCCATCCCCCCTCGAAAGTGCCAATCTGGTGCCCTGGTATGTGCATCTCGCTGGGCACAGCAGGTCGCAGTAAACAGGTACGTTGAGACACCAGACAGACAGACAGAAAAAAAGAGATGACTCCTACTCAGCCCCTCGAATCCTCGTGATTCGTGACTGTTAGCGCTCAGACTGAGTGACAAGACTTCTTGGTGTAGCCTAACACTAGGATGGAGCGGAAGTGGGGGGATCAACATCAGAAATATAAAACACCGAATATCATTTTTTTCTTGCTCTTTAGACAATATAATTGATTTCATGTTTGCATTGCAATATATAAAACTTTTGCAAGTAAATCACAACCTAAATCTGCCTTAAAAAGGAGCTGCAGAGCAAATTACTGCATTTTGCACCATTCGACTGGTTTGTGTCACTGACAACCGATAATAAAGTAGTCCTCACAGGTACACTTAGAACTCTACACTTAGTACACTTGGTTTAGAATAGATAGCCAATCTTACAAGAAGGCAAATGTTTTTCTGGACGTCTGGCTGGCCTGCTTGCAGTTAGTGGCTAACCCTGTTTATATATACAAGATGCCAATGTGAGCTGACCTCAGCTCTGACCCTGTACAAAACAGTGTAAACCAGTACGGCATGGGCTGTGGTTTGTTTTAGTCCCTGTTTTCCCCGGGGGAAGTGGGCATGGCAGTCTGATGTACACTCTGATGTTTGCTTGTTTGTGGAGGTTAACTTGACACAATTTGACTGCTTTCACAGTATGATTGTCTGTGATGATTTATGGACGTTTAGAAATATTCTTGTAGATTTGAAGGTCCAGTCACCACTACGATAATTAGTGACTGCATATATACATTGATGAAACTGCTAGGATCTGTTCTTAATTGTGTGTGATTACTGTACCATTAAAAAAAAAAAAGAAAAAAAAAGAAAAAAAAAAGGTAGTATTCTTTGAGTGGACAATGTATCAGGTGGTGAAGGCTTCAGCAAATTTAATTTTAAAAAAGTATTTCAAAGGGTGAGGTTTAATGATGTCATACAGGAAAGGCCAAAGGCTGTTTCAGATCTTGTGAATGTGCTATGTCATAACATTTGGTCTGTGTGTGAACGCAAAGAAAACACTTTATAAACCTCTTTCTTTCTCATTTTCTGTTTGTCGTTGTGTCATAAACACACTTTGACACAACCTGAGGAAGCAGTATTGGAAGCTATTCTCAATGCCTTTGGGTTGCCTTGGACTTGTTGCAGCAAACTTGTCTCTTTCTCCACTCTCCAGATTTTATTGCAACTAATATCCCCCCAATCCCCTGCTCAGCAGGTTTCCCATTCTGTACTAAAGTCTTTATAGAATAGTTTGTTTCTACACCTTTCTGCATAAACTTCCTTCTCCTCTCCACAGACGTGGTGAGGTGGTGGTGTGCTTACCAACAGTTAAATTGCTTTGGCGCTTTCTGACTCAAAACAGTAATCTAACGTTGGCCTTCTGCTCACTTTAACCTGTTTTTTTGAAATCTTTGTTTAAAAAAAATGTTTCAACTCAGTCTGCACAAAGTCCCCAGTGGTGTTTTTCAGTGTTTGTGGTTTAAATCTGTCTCAGATATAGTCAGCTTTTAAGTATTATTTCCGTTAAAATTATGACCATTGACTGAACGTACAGTTACATACAAATACAGTTGGGGTTCTAAATGCCAAAGAGTGTTTGCCCATGTGCATCTTGTCGCCTGTCTTTGACCCTACTGTATATTGTCTGAACACAAGCAGAGGTTTCAAAGAGCTTGTCAAATGTTAGTTTCATTATAGATAAGAGAAAATAGCGGTACTCCATTTTAAACAGGTGTAAAATTGAAACTATGACTTTAAATTGTGTTGTTGTAAACTTGTGTTTCAGCCTCTGTATTACTACGTTTAGTCCTGTACATTCAAGCTTGAGACTAACCGACAGAGGTGCACAAAATAGTTTTCCAACTTTTCTCTCTTTCTTCTTTCCTTTTTTCACCCTCCCATCTGTCTCCCCAAACAACCCCTTCGAGTTTCTTTGCCCCAGTCCCTTTATACCAAAATCCACTCGAACACAACTAAAAATTCATTTTGTCTGACCTAAATCAGAGGGTGTCTGCGCCATGGGCTTATTACACAGTGCGCTTAAACTTGTGTTGTGGAGGAGGATGGGGTATTATTATCTTCCAGCTACCCACCCTGCTATAAAAACTAGTGGTGCGACATCTCCACAGCGCAGTGCTGCTGCCCTCCCTCCCTTCCTCTCATTCTCTCGCTCGTCCTACATGAGCCACACACGACAGTGAGCCTGACTCTTAACTCCACACTAGCGTCTCTGCTACACAGATAGATCCAAGAATCACACTCTGTTCTCCTCTGTTGCGCTGCTTTTGCTTCTCTCCATTGGATATTCCTCCCTGGGTGTTTCTCTTTTTTTTTCATTTTTGTGAATGGGCATCTGTGGCCAGTGTGGAGAGCTTGTGAATGGACTGACTGCCTGGCTGACTGATTGACAGACTGGTCAAGAGAGACGCAGCTGTGTTTCAAGTAAAAAAAAAGGCAATGCTGAGAGGTCAAGTGAAGAGCAACAAAGCCTCTTATTAGTCTGGAAATACAAAGACACGTGAGGGGAATCGTGAAACTGAAGTTACGGTAGGTGATGGGTTGCTGGAAGCTGTGGAATGCTGGGGAACGTATCAAGACATGTGTGAATTTATTTAGATGCCAGAGTTTTGGAGCGTGCACATGGGTGTGTGTCTGTGCGCGTTTATCCATAATAATTCGTCACATTGTTACAGAGCGTACATGTGTGTGAACAAGCTTGTACTTGTGTGTTCTGTTTCAGTGCACACACATGCATCACTTAGCATCCATATTTACAGTGTTTATATGAGCCTACTGCTCTAGATCGTAAAGGTCTGACAAGGTGCAAACAGGTCAATAAAGTCACTTAATGACTCGTGCCATTATTCAAGCAGTAGTGTAAATATTGTGCTATAAGATTCTGGAAATAGCAGGAGCGTTTATAGCATCACAGCATGCCTTGGAAATGTCAAACGTGGTAGTTTTAGTCGACTTAAGTATATGTTTTGTCTCCAATGGTAATTATACATTTCAGTTATATGATTTCAGATATTCAATATCTATATGACATTCTCCTTTACATCCAAAATAAATACTCATAGAGTTAAAGGTGACGTTTGTGAGTGAGGACAAAATAAAAACATGTTATGGATTTGATGCCGAGCTGTAAATTACTATTTACAAACTGCTTGTTCATCAGCAAGCTTATACACCTCTTACCTCATGTAGTTACAAAAAAAGCCATGACCATTATTACCATTAAGATTGCTTACTACCTGTTTTTGTTTACACTCACTAAATTCTGAGCAGAAAAATATTAAATAATTGTTAAAAATGTAGGACACAATCATAAGTCGGAAATAAAATACAGACATTTGCATATATAAATTTAAAATAAGGATTTACTTCATGTTGTATTGTGTGATTACTGTATTAGATAGTGGAATATTTATGAAGTGATTTTAAGAGTACCTGTAGTTAAACACCTACTCAACTGTGACAGGAAATGTATTATAGTCATACCACTGACATGTTTGCTTAATCACACTTTGTGACTCTGATTAAATCTCATTAGCTGCATTTTAACCTAAACGTGCCAGTGTATAATAAAGGATTTCAAATTTTGTTCTTTTAAAAAAAATTATATCTCAAATATATTATAGTCATGCTTATAAAAGTTGACCTAATTTCAGTGACCCATTTTTGAATATAATAAAAATACAAATAAAGAAGCATAAATTTGTAACCAAGGCTAAATAAAACCATTTCATAAAGCAGATTTTTTAAATTAACCCTCTTTTGAATTGGAGGTCTTCAGATCAAACAAAGTTGTAGAGAATCATATGGGGTTGCAGAATAAAAATAATCTGTCCAACATTCCTAATAACTGAACCGATATTCAACAGCGAAACCATAAACTTTTGTTTACTTTGGGGTGAGAGAGATAATGGTGTGTAGCTGTGGGTCCCCCCGAAGGCTCGAGAGATGACATCTAGTGCAAACAGGCTCTTTATCCGTATCTCTTGAGACCAGATCAATTGTTTGCTTTAAATTATCCAATTTTATCATACTTCTAATAAATACATTTTAAGTATTAATGAAAGGCATAAATTGTTGATTATTTACTGAAGTTATTGTAGGGAAGAATAAAATATAATAATGAATTTATTGCTACACCTGTTGAAACATTTTAATAAGAATCTCTGTTGTTTAAGGTTTATACTGTTTATACCGCTTGACATTTTCACATTTTCTACTAAATTGTAAGTATCACACATTTTTCTACTAAAATGTAATATTTAATATGAGTCAGTTGATACTTACATTAGTAATGAGTATGGCCGCACAACAATTTCCTCAAACCCCATTTTTTTTTATAGCAGTGCAAATGTTGTATAAATGTGCACCAATCTTCACATTAATTTTTAAGCAACTTTTGTAACTTTTAAGCAAAACTTGTGCAGTTAAATGCTCAAATATGGCCCCAACATTTCATCATTATTAGACATATACCCATGTTGTGTAATTGGCATTTTATACTGTTGACCTTCTCAAATTGACAGCAATTAAAATACACTATGAAAACCTCTCCCTTATGCTGCCTATAGGCTCCAGACAATTGTCATTTAAAACACCAACCAAGGAAGTGTCTCTGCAGGAACAGGTGCACTGGTGTTTTACCTGTGATAATGGACTCCCTTACAGAGTAGGTCAAATGAATGTCTCCTCCTAATAAGGGGGTGGCTTTTGGCTGTCAATACTATAAATTATTGGCTGTGCAATTGTCCGTCTGTGACAGTTGTTTAGCAAGTGTTTACTATGGGCAGTTGGTGACAGGGGTAAAGTTTGGCTGCTGGTGATTGAGCATGTGGGTCAGGTGGATGCACTGGCCTGACAGGGATAAACTAGGCTTTGGGTGTTGTAGCTTACAGGCCAAATGAGTGTCTGCCCGTGACATGGGTTGAAATGGACATTAGCTGCTGATTTGTGGCCTGAGCGGTCAGGGCTGGGGACAAGTTAGCTGCTCTACTCTGGGCATAATGATGATGCTGCAACAGGGACAGAGAGAGGAGGAGGAGGAAGAGGAGAATGATTAGGAGGAGAAAGGGGTGGAAATGGTGGTCAGAGCCCCGGAAAGCAGATGTTGGGAGAAAAGTTCTTGGGAGAAAGACGACGCTGAATGGAGGTGACACATAATTTGGGGTGGGAGTGCTGAGTTGAAAGTGTTAGTGACTAAGTGAGGTATGAGAGGAGACGTGGCCGGTGCAGAAAGAGAGACAGACAGAAAGGAAAGACTATCCATTAGAGGTCAGTTTAATAATGGAGTTGAGCTTGTTATGAATAGTTTTCACGCACAGGACTGAAATTCATGTTACGTAAATTAATTTGCTGACGCATAAACAGAAATAGGTGCCGCAGCTGATGATAGACTTTCACTATTTATTCATTCCGAAATGGTGTCACCTACTAAAGGCAGGTTGTTTTAATGAACCATTTATTGGTTCAATAAAACAACCTGAAAAAGACAAAACAAAGAGGGATTGAAAAAGTCGGATTGTCCTTCCATGGCTTGGCTTGAAGAGTCAGATGGATAAAGAGCCAAATGACTTAAACAGTAATTATCAGAGCCCTTTCACAAGGCGTCCCCACCCTGGCTGCTCTGACGGGTGGAGGGGTGTGTGTGTGTAAAGGGTTAAGGATGTTTGGCTGATGAAATGTCGCTCCAGGACCTTGTGGTGGGAAAGCTGTGCCCTCCTCCCCTCCCTGTCTATGTGGCACATCCTCCTTAGATCCTCTCCACATTGTAATTAGGGGCCAGCCGCTAAGAGCTAGCGCTAGCTAGTGGCAGGCAAACAGTGGGAACCAAGGGGAGTGGTGCTCGCTGGGGCACCAGGCGAACAAACAGCAACAGCAGCACGTGTCCCATAGTTTCAGGAGTGGGTGGGATGGGTTGAGAGCAAACGAATGACACTGGGTTCGCCAAGCCCTCCCAGTCAGACTCATTTTCTCTCCCTCTTATCCACTCACTGTTGTTCCAAGCTCTGCACTATTGTTTGCCTTGGCAGGCTGTTACAGGGAGGGGCCCCTCTGCTGGTGTTTGTGCAACCTGTTAGGGAACTTTCAGGGCCATCTGATCTCTCCCTCACTCTCTCGCCGGAGATTCTCTCACCTTTAACCCAGGCTATTACTTTCATGGGTTTTGTACATATGGTGTGATATATAATAGAAGGTAGATATCCTTCTATCTTTGTAGAGGCAACATTAATCTGCACAACCGAATCAGTGAAAGAAGTTTTAATGCAGTGTGTATTACCAGAGTTTATAATACAGGATTTGTATGAAATTTAATACAGATAATCCTTTTTCCTTACATTATTCATTATATATAATTTCATCAGCTTGCCACTGCAATTTTCTTGGTCACTCTTTTATTAGTTTTCCCATCAATAGTTTTATATAGTAGGTCTGTGGGACTATATTCTATACCACCACCCCCTCTATAGACATTTTAATTATGTCCACACTCTATCAATGGCATGAACATAGCAACAGTTACCTAGCAACAAGATCGACAAGAATAAACTTCATGTAAGATTGGTATCCAAGTTGTATACCTGCAGGTGAACTAAGAGATTTTCTGAAACTGTTTTTTAAATTTTTTTTCCTCCTATCGTGAGATCCACTGTAGCACACAAGAAAGCAAGACACTTGGTGTGTGTGTGTGTGCGTGTGTGTGTATGTGTGTGTGTGCAAGTCTGTGTGGCTTCAGCCCTGGTCCATTTACAGCCAGTCAACAATGCGGCTGCGGTGAGCGGCCCAGCTTCAAAGTATTTATCTACACATGCCTCCAGTGACCACCAAGTGTGTACGGTTAAGTTTAAGCTCTATTCATAGATGCGAATGAATGAGCATCCTGCCAGAGGAGGGTTTTATCACCATAACTGTAAACAACAGCACAGTGAATCAACAGGTAGGAACTCATGCAGCTGTGGAATGAAGGTTTCAAGAAAATGTTGCCTATGCATCAAGGCAAAATCTGCTGTATCGTGCTCTTAGTCACTGCGCTGTAAGTGAAATGACTGTGGAGAGGGCAGGCTGCAAAGTAAGTATTTTGACAGGATACAGTATCAAGAGTACAATCTGACCTCTTTTGTCGCTCTCTATATTTCTCACCACATCCGAATCACGCAATTGTATTGTTCAAATCAGCTTGCTTCGTGCCGAGACAGATGATAGGGATGGACATTACACACATCATCACAGTAACTCGCTCGCAAAGTTTGTTTGTATTAATGACTGAAGGGTTTTCCTAACTCTCACAATTGGAACACATTCCTTCACCTACAAGAAATATAATGACACCATCAAAAATAAATATTACCCAATGTGATGTTTGCTCAAAATGAGACATGC
Source organism: Hollardia meadi (assembly GCA_037974645.1). Taxonomy (NCBI): domain Eukaryota; kingdom Metazoa; phylum Chordata; class Actinopteri; order Tetraodontiformes; family Triacanthodidae; genus Hollardia; species Hollardia meadi. Next base: position 3,137,091 of record JBBPCS010000729.1, read on the forward strand.
TGTATTTACCAGTTATGGCCTTTGCTGCACACAAACAAGCATGCCTATGGTATATTTTAATAAAGTGAGACTGTCACTCATTGCGTAAATAATATCAGTTTTAGTTAAGAGCCTCCGCCGAATCAAATATGGTTAATGCCTTTTGAAAATCCTTCATCTAATAATTGGACGCTGCTTCTCATCAGTGACGCTCCATTTCAAATTGAGGTGCAGGTGTGAGCCGAGCTGTCGACCACTCGTATTACACTGTTCAAATCAATGTTTTAGATACTATTTTATTATCTGCTTTAACATGCCATCATCACCTTGCTGTTGGCACTTCCTCCTCAGTTTATAATACTGACTCTTTGTTTGCTAAGGGAGCAAGAACCCAACAATGTGGATTTAAGACTCGCTGCTTTGTGTCATTGTGTTCAATCATTAAATGCCAACAGAAAATCAAAGAGGACATGTTCAAATTAATCATTGCATAATATTATTATTATTATTTTCACATTTCTCATAACTCTTCTGTTTATGTGAGGTAAAAAATTCTATCAACGGCACAATAAGAACTAATTTTCTGAATTTTCCCCAGTCTTGGCCCTATTTTTTTTTTAAAACCAAACTGAGATGTAACCTTGTGACATATCTTAATTAGTTTTTAAGCTTTATTTATACAAGAAGTCTCATTGAGATCAAAATCACTTTAGCTAGAAAGAACTGACAACAAATTGTACAACATAAACCAATAGGTTTTATTATAATTTATTACCATTATCATTATGTTTCAACTACTTTATTGTCTTGAATAATAGTGCAGCCATGTTTTTTGTGTATTGTCAAAAATAAGCAAGGAAATAAAGTTTGCAACTTGGAAAATGTGTTAAAAATTTTATGATGTGGAAGACTGAATATTGTTAGATTCAGATAGACAAAAGAGTATTGAAGGATTCTAAAAATAAACTTCAAAACTGTTGTGTTAAATGACCTTATGGGCTTTTGAAAGATTACCAGGGGTTTATCTTTCAGAACGACAGATGCTTAGTTCGCTGACTTGAAAATAATGGCATTACAGAACTATTTAAAACTATTTAAAAAATTAAATTAAAAGTGACGATTAATTAAGGCTTTAAGAGCCAAATGTGGTTTCCACAGAATAATGCTTTTTTTCAGTTTAACCTTTATTTAAGTGTCATTTAACAGGTAATTGTTATTTCCTTCTATCTAGATAATCAGCAGAGAAAGAGAGGAAAATGGTCCATCACAGAGAAGAGGACCTGATTGGGATCCCCTTCCCAAATCACAGCAGTGATGTTCTCTGCAGCCTCAATGAGCAGCGCCGTGACGGGCTGCTCTGCGATGTCATCCTCATCGTCCGTGACCAGGAGTACCGCACTCACCGCTCCGTTCTGGCCGCCTGCAGCCAGTACTTCAAAAAGCTCTTCACAGTAGCCACCACTAATGGCGGGGACCACCATCACACAGCGGCCGTGTACGAAATCGACTTTGTGGCTCCTGAGTGTCTCACGGCCATCCTGGAGTTTGCCTACACATCCACTCTGACCGTGACGGCGTCCAACGTTAAAGAGATCCTGAACGCGGCTCAGATGCTGGAGATCCCGTGCATCATCAACGTTTGCCTGGAGATCATGGACAGCGGGGGTGGAGGCGGAGGAGGAGGGAGAGTGGAGGAGGGAGAAGAGGACGAAGAGGAAGAGGAGGATGCAGAGGAAGATGAGGAGGAGGAAGAAGAGGAGGAGGATGAAGAAGAGTACATGGGGTCGAGGAAGGACGAGCAGGAGGAGGAGGACAATGTCAGCGAGAGGTCACTGCAGTCGTCGGACAGCAGGGGGGAGCAGACACCACTGGGGACGGAGGACTCGCCGCCTCCCAGCACCTCCACATACCACCAGCAGTTTGAGCTGTCATCCCAGTCGCAGTCTCCAGACACCATGAGAGGAAAACAGGTATAGTGCACTGGATATTTTCTTATGTTTGTTTCTAATCCTGTAATTTCAAGGAAAAAAATAAGACTATTCATGAGTTCAAAAGGCTGATGATGCTGTCTTGTGTCGCAGGAGAGTTTGGAGAGTCGGGCTTTGAAGGACTTCTCTATCGAGTCTCTCCTCCAGGAGGGACTGTACCCCCGTATGACGACACTGGACAGGAGGGCCAACTTCTCCCCTCTCCTCCCAGGCTTCTACCCCTCCATGTGGGCTGCCCAGTTCCCAGCCTTCCCAAAGCAGCTCCTGGACCCCAATCACCACCAGCATCCCCACACAGGGGCCTCACCGCAAACCAGGCTCCCCCACGCCTTTCCCACCTCTGCAACGGTTGAGGCCTCCAGGCCCCTCGATCTAGCAGTGAAAAGAGAGATAATAAAGGAGGAGATGAAAGAGGAAGTCCCGCTCAGTCTGCTCAGCGGCAACTTCCTGAAGGAGTTTGTCAGCTCAGGCCTGGGCAGCACCATGAATGCTGGGCCAGTGTCGTCAGATGGTCACGCTCTGGGTCCGATAAAGGATGAGGCTGACTTCCGGTCATACCTGAGCTTCCTGAGCTCCGCGTCCCACCTGGGGGCGCTGTTCCCTCCCTGGCAGCTGGAGGAGGAGAGGAAGATAAAGCCTAAAGCGTCGCAGCAGTGTCCAATCTGCAATAAGGTCATCCAAGGAGCTGGGAAACTGCCACGACACATGAGGACGCATACAGGAGAGAAACCATACATGTGCACTATCTGTGAAGTACGATTCACCAGGTATGTGAAGCAGCACTTCTTATCACATGGTCATTATTTCACTATGAGACTTTTATCTTCATAAGACACACACAGTGAAATCTCGTGTGTTTTAGTGCAAAGCAGCAGTTCATGTATAACAGCAGAGTTAGCGGAAAAGTCCCTGATGCCCATTTGAATGAGGTTAATCTGTTTTTACCATATCTGAATATCAAAGAGCTTGAAGTGGAAAGCCCCCTCCGCTGGTTCCTTTGCATTAGTGATGTCTCACTCACCTACGGCCTAGGCATATTTTCCACCTTTATTTTCAAGCCTAACTTTAATGCTGTCAGTGGAGACAAATCATCTTTTCTGGCTTTTAAACTCACTTGTACTAATACTTGTACAATACTTGATCTAAAAGGGGGAAAAGATGTTGTAATTCATGTTTTAACTTTCTGCCCAAACATTCTGTATGAAAACATGTGGTTTTGCTGTTTTTTTCAGACAAGACAAACTCAAGATCCACATGAGGAAGCACACAGGTGAGCGCCCTTACATCTGCCTCCACTGCAACTCCAAATTTGTCCACAACTATGACCTGAAAAACCACCTGCGTATCCATACGGGCGTCCGTCCCTACCAGTGTGAGCATTGCTACAAAAGTTTCACAAGGTCCGACCACCTACATCGACACATCAAGAGGCAGAGCTGCCGCATCTCCCGCCCCCGGCGAGGACGAAAGCCAGCTGCTTGGCGGTCCACAGCCACCAGCAACTTCCTATGTCCCCCCACTGCTGCCACCAACCGGTTTGAGGAGCATGGGTTAAGCCCCGCATACCAGGGAGTCAAGAATCATGGACTTGGGGAGATGCTCGGCCTTGGCAACAGGGGTTTGGGATTTAAGAGTGGGGACGGTGCAGGCAGGGAGAGCAGGGAGGAACGGCAAGCAGAGGGGAAGCTCATCACAGAGGAGGAGAAGGCAGGAGCAGGGAGGCAGAGGGGAGTGTTTGCCTTCGCCCTGGCAGGAGAAGATGTGCTCACCCACTCTCCGTTTTATGCTTCGACCTCTGACCCCTGGACCATGAGACTGGAGCGTGCTCCACCCATCTCTGAGCCGGCCAAATGAACTGTGGTCTGTAGAAGAAAAAACAAGACAGAAAGTCTCCCTTATCTCTGTGTCTGTTCTGCTCCAGGAAGCTAAAGCACCTTTTAAAGAAGTGAAAGAGAGCGATAAATGAACCTTTTCAAGCCTGCTGATGTGGCTGTAGTGAAACTTTTTTTCACAGTCTAACTAAATAATTTCACAGATATCATGCTGAATAACTGTTCAGCGCTGTGAATGTTTACATATATTTTGACAGCATTTCAGAGGAGGCAATCAGTTTGACACTGCTAAAGAGGAAAACTGTTATATGCTGTCATTTATATAATTTGCATTATTTATCTACGAGGTTGTCTACAATGCTATTATTTCAAAAACTACATCATCCTACAATGTCCTCTGAAGCAAGATTGGATGAGGCTTTTATACTGAAAAGTCTACACCCAGAGTAATACTATTGTAGCTTAATTGCTACAATATTGAATTATGATGATAAATGTTTTTAAAAAAAGATCAAATAAAATAATTAAACATTCATTTTAAATGTGAATATAACATTTCAGTCTCATAACGAAAGGAAAGTGGAATATACATACATACATAAAACAAAATTTAAATAAATAAATAAATAAATAAGCCTTCATCCAAACAAATCAGCTAATTTTATTTTATGGTTATGTTAAAAGTAATAAACATTAAAAAAGGATTTATTACAGCAGGGAGTCAGGCACATGCCCCGCGAGAGCTTGATTCAAACATTATTTAATAATTATTATTAGTTATTTAATAATATTCCAAAACAAAGGGAGCCCACTTGGAGTCTAATAAATCAGGATGTTTGATAATGTGTTTTTAACCGTCCACTGCCTTGTTCTGATTTAAGCTACTCGTCTGCACTATTGTACATAGACACAAACTTTTTGGCCATGGTGGTGTTAATTATGGTTGTGTTGCTGATGATGTAAAAACAATTTATATTGCTCTTAAAAGACTTTGAGGCATCCATCCAAAGACGTGTACTTGAATAAGACTTTGTTTTAATGTTTATGAGTGTGTGTCTTCAGAGGATGCATATTTCTGACTTATCAACTGCCGCTTTAGCTACACAGTACGCTTGTGTTTTTTTCTGCTGCAACAAATCAAGAGGGTTTCAGTCCTGTTTTTCATATAATGTTCATCTCTGATTTGTGTATAAAGAAGTTCAAAAATGATTTTAATTGAAATGAGAAAGTATTTTCTTGCTATTTATGCGTATTTAAATGAATGAGCCTTGGCTATATTTTGCAAATCTGTTTTATAAAGACACTAAATGTTGAACTTTGCCCTTGTGGGAGTATTATTTTCATAAAATTCTCAAGTTTGTGTGTGTGTACGTGTGCATGTTTCTATGTGTCTTTCTATATTTGTGAGGACCAATTTGAGATGGAAAGTGTGTAAGGACATTTTGGCCAGTCTTCACTTCTTGAAAGCATTGCTCAAGATGAAGACTTGGTTTTAAAGTTAAGATTAGGTTAAAAGTGTGTCAGTGTACATCCCATTAGGGTAAGGGTTATGACACCAACACACAGTCAAAACAACCCATTTACTTGGTTTTGACTGGAGATCAAATGGTTTTCTCTCTCTGGTACTAAACCAAACTGGGTCAATTTTGACATGTAGAGTTTTTCTTAAATGTTCGCATTTTGCATAAAACTATGCTTCCTCTGCAAAGTGATTTAGCGGTGAATTAACTGGATAATAGTATTTGTTTTTATCTTGGGTCATATTTTGTTGTAGCTCACATCAATCAGTGTCATTAATATTCATTGATTTATTCAATATTTATTCTTATAGGGAGAAGTACATAGCATAGACCAATGATCCATTTTGATGTGTGTGTGTGTGAGAGGAGTTCCCCATATTGATCCCCTTCACAGAAAGAGACGAAAGGGCAACTTACAGTTGCCTTTAAGGTATGAAGTCACAGGGTACCTTAATCTGAAATTATACTTTCCATGTACGCGAGTGAGAGAGGGTCCACACAACATAAATTTCATCATGCGATTGTGTACACATAAACAGAAATTCTACTTTCCACGTCTGCTAGTGCTTGAGGGTCCCCTATGTAGTCTGTGTGACAAATTTGTTATCATAGAGTGCATGCGTAGGCTCTGAGCGGACGTCCGCGTACCTGCAATTTTCGGTGACTATGTGGATTAGTCTGTGTGTCCTCTATGCTACAACAAGCTGTGAAATACGTCTGCAAATGTGTGGAATGTGTCCTCCAAGCGGACTCCAGAAAGTATTATAAAAAGAGAACTGCTATGCATCCTCTGTGTCCGCAGCTGTATGTGTACATACATAATTATATATCATCTTAAGAGGCTTAAATGTCTATGTTATCATGAAGGAGTGAGTAAAATTAGCTTCTAAAGTAAATCAAGAGCAGGTTTGTTGAAGAGGGTACTCTAAAGTGGGCACGCACACACACACATGCACACAAATAAGACATGTCATGTCACCAATAGTATGTATGAAATACATATTTATCATTAATAATTATTGATAACACATAGAGTGCAGAGTATAGACAGACAGAAGTTATGATGGGTGGCACAAACATCTTAATATGTCAGAGAATAAAATAAAATAGAACAAATTATGATTATCTATCTAGTTTTTTTTTTCTTAAATTAAGCAAACATGCAAATTAGAACACTCTGTATGTACTGCATGTGAGCTATATGCGACTGATTTCAGTAACAAAATTGTTTTAAAATTAAGTAATTACAGTGTTAAATTTAAAGTGACTTAAAGTGTTACATTTATTAGCTGAGCTGCAGTGCTCGTCTGTTTCTTTGCACTGACCTCTAGTGGAAAATAAGTGGTACTGAAATTGACCCTGTATTTCCTAATATTAAAAGAATATTACAGATTGTCAGAGTGGGACATTTAATAAACAGAATGAAGGTCTAAGATGGACGTGGAAGTGACCCAAATACATCTAAATGTAAGATTGATATTAAAAATGACATGCTTCTAACTCTTTCACTGTTTTTAAACTGTTTCATTAAAAGTAAAATCTCATTGGCTGTTTGAAACGTCCCTTCCATCCTGATATGGCTTCGTCCCTCCGGAGGGCGCTAAAGATTTTAGTTTGACTCTTCCATAATGGCAAGTTAAAACTTAAATTGACTACAGAACCCTCAAAGCGTAGTACATTGGAAGTTATTAATAATTAATTAACAGCATAAAAAAATGAGTCACAAAAATATGTCTTGAAGTTGAATTGCTTCTTTCTTTTCTTATTTTACAATCCTGGTAAAATAATAGAAACATAGAAGAAAATAAAATAAAGAGACTGTGGTAGAAGACATACAGCACAACCACATCCTTTCATGTGGGACGCAGATGGTCTGCAGAAGCTGCTTCCTAATGGTTTATTGATGTGATGAATAGTTGTTGTAATAAACTGTGCACCTACAGTAATAGACTAAGCAGTGACTTGAAATGTCACACAAAATAGTAGCTTACATTTTTAAAGGAATTCAAACTCTTGCAGCAGAATCTTATCTTTCTGATAACTTGTTTGGGCCATATATTCTGATGGAACATGGTCTTATTTAATCAGTGTCCTTTTGTTTAAACTTGTATTACTAACACAGACTACTGTAAATGCTTCAATAAACTACTTACAGGACAAGTCTTGACTTGCGCTTCAGGTGGACAAGTGATGCTCAAAACACATTTCAGGAAAGGTTGATTCATTTCTGTCAAATTGCTGTAAGTACACCATGCACATGGATTTTATTTTTTGTCAGAAATTATTTGAAAAGGCAAAAATGATATATTTCCACTGTGCTTCACTCTGGCCAGAGAAAGTAAAAATGTTTATTGTTTTGGTTATACAGCCAAATATGAATTTTGGAGATTTGATCTGTGAGGATAGATATAAACAGGAAAATAACTGCTTTTTCAAAGAAGATATTTTTACTTGTCACAGTAGAAAAAGACCAGGTGTTACTAATAACACTAACAATGTCTACATTTTATCTAGGTGTCCCAGTAAGCCATGACTGTGTGGCAGGCAATTATTTACGTCTGGGTTTTTTTCCTGTCAAAATGTCTTCCATGAAAAAGGATCTCATTACATACTTTTTTTCTGTATTCCATCGTGTTTGACATAAATATCAAAAACAAATATTAAACTACAGAATAATTTTTTAAATAACAACAGGAAAAAAGTCAGGTCTAACTTGGCCTAATTTGTGAACTAAGCCACTGCACCTTGCTGTGGTTGAAATTTAATTTTAGAAAATGGCTTTCGGTGAAAGGTGTGGTGGTGGTGTCAGTCGTCTGTCAGAACTGGAGCATGAGCAGTAAGACGGTACGCTGTGGAAAATTTACACCCACAAGACAAAGTGTCTCTGAGTCTACATGACTTCCTGAACTCCAACCCTCCTGAGGTGTGACTTCCTGACCTATTGACCTACGGTCCTCCTTCTGTGTTCCTCTCTCTGTTTTAAGTCACCACCCTGAAGATTCACACACAGCAGCCCTTGCTGGTTGTGTGTATGTGTGTGTGTGTGTTTGTTATGCTTGCGCACACAAAGCACTTCTAATGGGACATCCTCTGAGGAAGCTGTGTGACAATGTAGCTACACAGTGCAGCTACAAGTTACACCACAGGGACTGATGGAGGCAACATGGTCTGATGTTCTCTGTGGGGTTTCTGCGGGGCCAATGAGGAAACACCTTCAAAACAAAAGGCCTTGAAAAAGCAACAGTTCGCCTGTCACAAATACAAGGAACAATATGTACGACATAATTAGAAAGAAACTTACATCCATGCCAGTGGCTCCAAATAATGAGCACTTTATATCAGTATGATTATTATTAACTTATTTGTATTGAATTATACGTTCATATAAAAAGAATAAAAGAGGCCACATATTCTCTTCAGCGCACAGGGAGGCGAGCAATGACTACATATTTTACGTCCACATGATGCGTCATGTCTCCATGGCACTTTCAGACACTTTGTTTACCCCTTTCACACAGGAGCAGTGACAAAAAAAGGCACTGATCTTGGGGAATCTATATTCCTATGGGTTAGTTATAACCGGTAGAGTATGTGATACTGTTGTATTAAACAGACAAAATAGATAGCAACTTTAAAACAAGCCATAAGTTAGAAGTTAGTTTTCAAACATCTGCTATTACATATTAAAACATTAACTATTAAAAACACTGGTATGAAAGTGAATTAGCTTAAGTGGTTAGTGAAATAAATGGATAGGTTTTAGATAATTGTTGGAATTGACTACATTAGTGGCTGTCTGCACATGCACAGTAGTTGAAATACCGTCTTGCAAACCAGTAACTGATCAAGTTTTCATAAATAGATGAAGTGTGTTTAAACTTCCTGTCTCTTGGCTTTTTGACTTCTCAGTAAGATCCTTCATTACATTAATAATAGAGACATTACAGATCACTCTGTTCTATGCAAAACCTTTGCCTCCCTTAACACATCGAACACATTACGAGAAGCTCACTCCCTGTACTGCATCTTCGTCAATTGCAGACAACTCAACTGCTCAGTCTTTTGTTCGGCACCAGACAATCACTCTGACTCGGAGACAGTCCTTCTACAGTTGCCAATGGCAGACTGACCTAAAGTGTGTGAGTGTATGCTTTGAGAGGGCCAGGGTCAGGAAGGCACCAGTTGTACAGCCTCTAATGAAATATGTATACAGTTTAGGAAAGGAGAACACAGCTGGAGGATTTTCATCTCTAAGGTCAAGTCCTCATTAAACGTGTTGTGAACATCTAAATCATGAAAAAAAAAAAATCCTTCAGGATGTAAACTATAATATGAAGGCATCTACATGAAAATATCACAATAGAGTGAATGCCTCCACGAGGACCTATTCTGCTTTCATAGTTATATCTATTTTTAAACAATGAAGTGATGGAGCCACAATAACTGACAATAGTGGGTTGTATTTTATTGCATGGCTAAAATTGGATTTTTCAAAGAATACAATTGGACGTTTTCATCCTCCTCATGATCCACCTCTTGCTGGAAACAACACACACCCAAAAACCATTCAAGGGCAGCTGAAGAAAAACACCTGATTGTCAGAGAAGAGAATTTATGATGGTCTACATATGCTTATATGGCATCTCCATGAGACTGACTTTAGACATTACTGCAATCTTATTTCGTTTTTCTTAATCACTAAATCATACGCCCCCCACATTTTAGCCTGCAACTAACACGTTTGATTACACAACTTACTATTTGACACGCATCTACGTATAAATGAGTTGAGCTGACACATAAGGAATTTTTTTTTTAAATTTACTTGTCTTTTTTTTTCCAGTAATAGTTGTGTGGTGTGTTTAAAAGCATTTGATAATTGTGCTGTTATGTGGTACAGAGTCAATGCATAATGTAATAAATTACTTTACATATAGCTGGGTCGATGCACTTGCTTTAGTAATAATAGGCTCTCTAGAAGCATAATTCAATACGGAAACATGGTGCATGCTAGTATGCAAGCACAAATGACAATGCCTGGTCCAGCCGGCAGAAATGTGACTACCCAGTGGACATAATCAAAGCGCACTTTAACGCACCGATGGAGGTATTAAATGTCGGTCCTCAATGGTTTGATACAGAGCTAATCAGAGTAGTTCCATGACCACAGTACTAAGCAAACGTGGCATCACTGGAGGTAACATGTACTGCTGTCCTTCATGGAAGCAAGAAAAAACAAAATAGATGAAGAGGTGACATAAAGTGTCATAAACATTGCGATGCATACAGACATGTTCAGGGGGAGGGGGGGAAAGGATACCACAACCCTTTCAAAGCAACACTTCCTTCAAAGAAATACATGTAACACATAGCTGGGTCATCCTAGGTCAGTTGCAGCAAATGTGCCTTGAGAAACCAAGCCATCTGTCATTTTTTGTGCACATCTTATTCCCCATTTTCACCAGAGGAGAGGGAATTGATTCCACCCCAGAATCAAGGCACCAGCTTTGCTAATGGACAAAAGTTAAAAAGTCTTTATTATACTGGCTATGTATTTGTATGTGTGGGCAGTTTGTACTAACTCGTACATCACGAGCTCTGTGCTTTGTGTTACATCACCTGGATGCACAGCAGGAGCTTGTAGTATACTACTACATATTTCCTAATGTACACCAACATTTAATCAGGCAAGCTATAATGGTTTCCTGTACACTTACTATGCATCTTAGCAACTTCCTAGCTAGCTAAAGAGCAGTTTTATTGATTGCACCAACAGGAAGCATAACAAAGATTTTTTCTTTAGAAGAGTCAGCATAGAGTCAGCCTTTGATTTCAAATGAAAAATATATTGTATCCTTGTTTAACTGTGTGTGAAATGAATGCACAAAATGAAAATAAAAATACTAAATAATATTCTACAGCAACACCTACCATACTGTTACAACACCTCTGTGTCCAGTGGATGTAAATGGAGATACAGGACATTGATCCAACAGATCATAGATAATCTTATTATATAAAACTAATGTTGTCTGACTTTGGCAGATAAGCAATATGAACGTGTTGACTGAGGCCTTTGTTGGAATATTTTAGACATAACTGGTTTTAAATATGCTCTTATGGTTATAGACCTAACAAATGAATAAAAAATGACCAACAGTGATGACAGGAACATTGATCTGTGAATGCATTTTAAGCTAAGTAAACAATTATATGTGGCTTCCCACTATTTTCTCACTTGCGATTTTGAGCATAGCTTTTGAAGATAGTTTTAACATACAGTTTGTCCTGTGGTTACACTGTGGTGATGACACCAACAGACAACATCAGCTTTTTAGTGGGTTAAAGTAACAATAAAGTTTTTTCTCTGTGTCAGCCAAGACTACAGAGGAATAAAAGGTATAGATTTGCTTCCTACTGCCACCAACTTAGTTTATTATTATTGGGTTAAAGTGGAGCTGTCTGAATCACTGGTAAAACAATAAAATAGAACCCAGGTTAAACAAAAATAAAAAATCTTTTACCGTTTTTTTTAAATAATGATTCTCATTTCTTTCTTTCTTTATGTATTATACATTGGATTATGTTTGGTTTAAGTGATATAGTAAGGAAAAGGACAAGAGGAGTTGTGAGAAGTAGCAAGTGAGTTGAAGATCAATAAATATAATGCATGTAAGAATGTAGCTAATATTTGAGTTTTCATATGAACACAGACTCCAGACTCCTCTCTAGGTTAACGACAATGTAATAGCCATCCATTCAGCAGTAAGTCAGGCAATGACCAATGAACGTCAATACAACAAGCTCTGAGTATTACTGACTTCATGGGCCTGAGAGAGAAAAGCATTGCCTGACCTTGTGATAGATGGGCTATTCCTGTACACTCACATTAAGGTTTGGAAGACCACTGCCATTGCACTTAACAAAAAAGGAAAGGGAACGGCTATCTGATGCCGTTGCAGTATCAGGGCCAAAATAAACTCTCAAAATAAGGTCATAACAGTATTTAAATAAATTCAAACAGCTGCGATTACAACATGAAGCACTGCTGAGAAAAGTCATCTAAAAACCTGTCTGATACGCCTGGGACAAATGACACTTCCCTTTTTTGACTTCAACTGTTCTGTTCAAAAGATGCAACCTCTAAGTTCCCCTGAAAGCTGTAATAGTAGCCAAACATACATCAAAAGCTTTCACATGTAGCACGTCAGAAAGACTTTACTGAGAATTGACTATTTACATTAAAAAAAAGATGGACAGATAGATAGAATATATAGAGCACTTCACTTTATTTTGTTTACAGTAAAAAATACCATTTTCTAATAAGTCATCCTCTATGATGAGTTTATAAATTTTAAGTCATCTGTGAATGCTTACAAATTAGAAGCCATTAACAACTTTTGGGTTGCATTACAACAAAACAGAAAGGTAAACATATGCCAATAGATTTTTTTTTCGAGCTGAACCCTTTTCAAAGGCTTAAATTATTTATGAAGCATATGTGAATAATTCATTAGGCATTGATAAAGTCATTATTTTTAATGTATAAACCCTTTCTAAATAAATCGGGCCTTAACTAGACAGTGGTATACCAGAAAAACTTATATTATCAGAATAATTTTACGATAATATCAGTAACATTCTACACATTGAGTGTTACATTTTTTGGGGTTTGTTTGGTTGGATGGTACTCTAATAATATAATATGAAACTATTTCTGATATTTTGTTGCCATAAGCATGTACGTGGAGGTGAGGAAATATTATGCGCGGTTACATGCAGCAGTAACCCTGGAACCATGCAATTATCACGGAAGCCCTCAGAATGAGCCTACTAAAGAAAAACTGTGGCTTCTAGGTTTTTTCCATGTTCAGTGTTAAGTGATTGCAGTCCATTAAATTTATACGCGTTTAATAATGGCAGCCAGTTTGACACTGGATGGTCAGTTGAGTAGCCACTGTAGTATTATCGAAGTCAGACACATTGGCAGAATCTCAATAAAACCATCCGATTAATCTCTCAGCTGGAAGCAAGTAAAATGGAACATTAAAAGCGCTGCACTTCATGCTGAAAGAACTAAAGGTAAGACCACTACATATCCCTGCAAAAAAAAAGTAAGTGACAGAACTAAAGAACTATTTCATTTTGTGTGGCCTTCTAAAGTTGGCAGATCCCAGACTAAACTGTGCCACAGCTGAAATTATTCCTCAGTAACGTCTCAGAGGCCTTGTTCTGCTAAGTTGCATGCAAGACACCGCAGTGCCTTGAAATACTGCCACCACAAAAGCCACAGGGCAGGAGGGGACTGTCCGCCTCAGATTTGTAGCCCAGACTCATGGGGTGTGTTTTTCCCTCAAATTGAAATTAAAGGCACGGTTTTCATGTAATTGCACATGGATGTGCCCACTGCCCACGGCTCTGACCCTAGCTCTTGCAATCTAATGAAAGGTTGAGAGCTTGAACAGGGCAAACCCTGGCAAAGTAATGGCTACAGTAATGCCTGCCAAATAGATTTTGTAATGTGCTTATAGAAATAAAGCACAGGGCCCTTATCTTTCTCCTATCCAGCCATTCTCATTTAAGTGTTAGTTCTCTTCTTTGAATGAGAGGCTATTATGGTACCAGTCATATGAACTGCATTATAATCTATTATGAATGCCCATAGAATACTTTATATGTGTAAATGTGCACTGCTTTTATGTTGCATTATGATTAATAATGGATACCCTGATATGTTTATGCTCTAAGTAAAGAGTTAGTTACAGTTACTTTTTTCTATATCTAAAGACAGCAAGCAGATCCTATTAAAAAAAAAGTCAAACGTCTCATCTTTAATCTCCAATATATTATTTTTTTTTTGTGTCAACATCAAGGTTTGTACAGTGGTGGAAAGTAACTAAGTGCATTTACTTAAGCACAATTTTTAGGTAGGCTACATGTACTTTTCCATTTTATGCTACTTCATGTTTCTACTCAATGCATTTCAGAGCCAAATACTTTACTCCACTACATTTACTTGACACCTGTAAATATTTTACATAAAATATACTGTATATGGTTGTCCTGTAAAATATGCAAACTTAACTGTAAGAAGTATTTGTTAGCTTCACCTTGACCAGCTGCAACATTAAACTGCTGCTTATATGTTGATGTCAATGTAATAATAATTAAATAATGTAATTATTAATAATATACCACTGACGGGACATTTTGTTGCATAATTGGTACTTTTCGTATTGATTGTACAATTTGTTGATAAGATTTCTGTAGTTTTACTTACTGCAGTTTTACAGTGCGACATTACTTAAAATAAGCATATGAATACCTCTTCCAACCACTCACATTGTCCCACATACTGCATACTGTATAAGGTCCAGGGCAGGCTGTAGTTGAGCAGTGGAAACTTTCCCCGAGGAATGGTTTTACCAGCTGTGAGGCCAGCTACTCTGAGGGAGGGAAGGTTATATAGTACAGCACTTTCAAATGAGGGGCTGCGGCTTGTCGGTTTATACTTAAATAGTATAGCATTATAATAGGAGGAAATCACACATATGGTGTATTGATGATTTCAGTGAGACGTGCAGCTTCAGATGCTGGAAAGTGGTAGCAATAGAGAACTTTAATTACTGTCCTGCTGACAAAGATGACAGGAAAATTTTGCCTTGCTTCAATCAAAGAAGTGGTTGCTAACAAAGTAACATTTTAGTGAGGGTGGTCCTGCAAAAGTGAAAAACCCTCCACCCATGCTTCTCTTCAGTAGTCTATGAATACACATAGACATAGACTCACTCTAACCTCATATTATGGGTTTGTGTTTGGCTGATGGTTTCATATTTGACTCAAAGTTTATGTAAATGCAGACGTAAGACCAACTTCACTGCAGTTTGCTGAAAAACCCAAGGTTTTTCCAACCATGTTCCCGGTTTGTTAATCCAGCTGCCTTTACGGAGACCCACTCTGTGATTGGTCCCAGATTTGCTGCGGGTCCAGAGTAACTATTTGGCATTTTCCCTGAGACTTTCCCATTGCTGCTGGCGCAGTGTGACTGCAGGAAATGACTGAGAATTGGGACTGTAACAATGCTAATGGGCCAATGCCAGGCCACAGCTGTTTATTCAACCACACAAAATATTCCTCTGGGTTAATAACCACAGACACTGGAAGAGATCTCTTATTCAATCATTTGGTCTGTGACACAGTACAGTATGTACTTTGTTCAAGGAAAATGGCAAGCTAAATGTGTGACATCGTATAAAGTAAGGCAATAAGAGTCTTAGCATTTGAGTCATATACACATTGTGCCAGTGCACAATGCTCATGACTCGATTATTCATCTTGCAATTACTGGATTTGGTTTGGAAAATAAAGTTTATTGTTTTGGTCATGTTCTGGTCATTTCATAGTCTTAGTCAGGAAAATCTTAAAATCTCTGCAGCGTAGATTCCCACGTCGCCACATCTACTTCAAACAAGTCATCATCTGTCTTTCTGCCTCCCAGACTCTCTGAATCCCTCTCTTCTCTGCCAGCCCTGCCCATCCTTCCTGGATATGAGGTCAGAGAACGACCAGAACAAAGGATGGGCTGCTATCATCTTAACTTCAACTCTTACAGCATATTGTGTGCTTGCCCTTTGTCTTTTTTTTGTCCAAACACAACAGGGAAAATCAGCTAGGCTTTTATTAAAGTTAGCTATATTTATGTAAATCTGCAAAGACAAGGCTTACAGTATGTTGTACTGCGTTCATATGAAATTTGCCCTCACTTTGTTATTAGACAATATGGTCCTCTTTTTCAGTTTTTATTTTATTCTTGTGTTAATTTATATTTTTTAATTTATTTTTATTGTATTTTGTTTCTTAAATACCTCATTTTTTTGTGATTTATGTGACTTTTATTTCACAATTTACCATTGGGATTAATATCTGTCTATCCCATTGACTGTTGAATCCCATCTATCTCTCTAACCAGCTAGCTAGCTAGAATAATTCAAGCTAGCCAGTTATTTTAAATTATGTGGCTAGCTATCTTAAATTAGCTAACTTTTACATTGTTAAATTTTTCAAACAAGCTAGTTATCCATCTTAAAATATTCTCATTCACAGTCAAAAGCTTGTTAAGCAAAATCTGAGCAGATACAGTTAGCTAAACGCCTGAAAACATGCTAACGAATCACATCTTATTAGTACGAAACATAACAATAACGATATTTAGTAAAATGTTAAATAAATTAACACAGAATTTATGCTTTAAGGACTTTTAGAAACATATTCCCGAGTGATTTTTCATAATCCTGGGGGGCTTTTTGTCGTGTTTGGGACAAAATCTTAAAAACAGAGTTTCCACATACCCCCTAGCTTTACGCTTCATGAATTAGACTGACCCTTCAGCCGTCCCAGCCTCTCCAGCTCTCCCAGCCCGGCTTGAAGGAGGGGAGGAGGGGGAGGTGTGACTTCCAGCCAACCCTCGACAACTCCGGAGTTTGGAGATCAGTAAAAGATGAGGAGCTGCTCTCTTCCACTGGGCGAGGGAGAAGGAATTTAAGTCCAGCGTCGAAACAAGGAAACACGACGAAGCTAAAACTCAGCGATGAAATGTGTCACACGTGTGCGTTAAACTTTCAGCTAGAGCCTGCCTGCGAGCATCCCACGGTAAGTTACGGCTCTCATCTTGAGGAAATCTTGACTGCTCCCGTCGGCACACAGACAAATTACGGCGCGGTCACTGTGAAATGAATTATGTCAACAGTAGGTTTTATGAGTGAAGTAGTAAAGCTAACCTTGTGTCTAATAAAGGCGAGGTAAAATTACATGTGTAAATGAGCTCCTGATAGGTTGGGCAACGGTCCAAGAATCCTATGTTAACAAACTGCATCCTGGTATAGGTCTATTTTAAGGTGTTGACAATATGTTTACCATATTTTAAGGGTTAGGTTAGGGTTAAGTCTTCTGCATGTATTTGCAAGTTTTATTGACCTCATGTTTCCATAGGTGCAAAGAAAAATTGATTATTTAGTTAAAATCTATCAAACAGCATGAAATACTTTATTGGATAATGACCTATATTGGCTGTTTGTTATGATAACACTCACATCTTCCACTGCAGTTGAACACAGTGGATCTGCAGACACTGGACTCCCTTCTTACGTCCAACACCCAGTGTTAGCTGCTGGTGCTTTAAAGATGATCAACCCCCAGATATACCTCCACTACAACCACACAGGGAAGCTGGACCACCGGCCCAGCGTCGGCACAAGCCCTGGAACTGTAGATACCAAAACCATTGCGTTCCTAATCGTATGCAGCCTCATCGTCCTGGAGAACCTCACTGTGCTGGTGGCCATATGGAGAAACCACAGGTTCCACAACCGCATGTACTTCTTCATCGGCAACCTGGCGCTGTGCGACCTGCTGGCTGGAGTCGCTTACCTGGTCAACCTGCTCCTGTCTGGGGAGAAGACCCTGCACCTCTCACCTGTTCTCTGGTTTGTCAGAGAGGGAAGCATGTTTGTAGCACTTGGCGCCTCCATTTTCAGTCTTCTAGCTATTGCTATAGAGAGACACCTTACTATGATCAAAATGAGGCCTTATGATGCCAACAAGAACTACAGAGTGTTTCTGCTCATAGGGACCTGCTGGTTGGTTGCTATGTCACTTGGAGCTTTGCCTATTCTAGGCTGGAACTGCCTGGACAACCTCCCGGACTGCTCCACAGTCCTCCCTCTCTACTCCAAGAAATATGTAGCTTTCTGTATCATAGTTTTCATGGTTTTGCTCTTAGCCATGTCAATCCTTTATGCCCGCATCTACATCCTGGTTAAGTCCAGCAGCCGAAAGGTGAGCAAGCACAGAAACTCTGAGCATGCAATGTCGCTGTTGCGCACTGTCATCATTGTAGTTGGGGTCTTCATCGCCTGCTGGACACCCATCTTTGTCCTTCTCCTGTTGGATGTGGCATGTGAGCACCGCTGCCCCATCCTCTACAAGGCTGACTGGTTCATCGCGGTGGCTGTGCTCAACTCAGCCATGAACCCAGTCATTTACACTCTGGCCAGCCGCGAGATGAGACGGGCCTTCCTGGGTCTAGTGTGTGGCATTTGCTTCAGGGGTAAGGCTTCTGTCAATGACAGTGGGAACAAGCCGTCTCTGGAGCCCAGCCGCAGCAGGAGCAAGTCGTGGAGCAGCCAGAACAACCCCAATCAGAGCCAGCGGAGCTCCAGGCAGGCGGAGCTGGAGAAGGAACAGGAGATGGCCCATGGGGAGGTCTCAGTGGTGGCTGGAGGGGCTGCTCAGGTCGTCCTTGAGAGTGACAGAAAAGACTGAAAGAAGGGAGGAAGATATCTGTAGTAGGAAGGTGAGAGTGGTCCTAATGTAAGCTATAGACTCACCGAGTTGTGACTGATTTAGAATCATGGACTTCTTGAATTAAATATAGATTTTAGGCAGAAGCTGCCGGGCGGTGCTTTTCTCCTTTGTGCCTGCATCATCCATTATTGGGAAGCTTATTAAAACTTTCACATTTAGCATTAGACTGCTTAATGTATGAGGCCAATATGTTCAATGACACAATCAACCTTACCTCCTTTGTCATGTATAGTTCATACAGTATTTCAGCACCATCCAGTGAGAACTATGTATCTCAAAATTTGGTCATTTTACAGTTAACTGAAGGGGAAAACCCTGAAAAAGCTGTTGAATCTGTTACACAATGAAAAAATGCATTTTTCTTTGCTTGAGAAGAGTGGATGTTTTAGAGGTACATGGTTTTTTCGTGGGACAATGACAATTTGTGAATGAATGGTGCTCTTACCCTCGACAGAAAAACAATGTACCTCTAAAACAAATAATAGAAAGATTACCCGCAATGAATTAAAGTGCAATTATAGTTATGCATAAATAATGTAATGAAGAATGATTGTAGACAAATATTAATGTAATTACAAATTATGGAAATTATTTATTATTCTATACAGTCTATCCTGTTATTTTGTATTTACTCAGAAATATTACAGTACACTTTAATATGCAGTTACTGTTATGAAAACTGCAATAAATTGTATATTTAATGTAAATGAGATGAAAACATGTCCTGAAGAGTCAAAGCTGCTTCCCATTTTTCAGTAGCATCATGTTCAAACTGCATTAGTTATCACTGTCCAAAGAATAACTGCAGCTGATGTCGTCCAAGAAACATTAGTAGTTTCAAGTGATACGAGGGCTCCGTCTGCTGGTTAATAACAGTAACTAATATCCTCAGCGCTGACTAGATATTTTCACAACATGCTGTATGCTCAGTACAGAATCTCTTTGATATTCATTTCAGTACCAAATTGAAGTATTTGCAAGTTTGTTTGTCTGTGTTTGATCTGACTGTTGCAGAAGTTGAAATGTTTTGTATCAACTTTAAAAGCATGAAGCCGGTAAACTGAAGGAAGTGGCATGTGGATGTAGCATGTGACGCGTGCAGCCAGTTGTAAGATGCAAAATATTAGCTTTTATGCCATTAAGTAAAATTAGGGTAATAACCGTTTAAGGATGATTCACCTGGATTACCTCGTCGCCAGCAGAGCGCACAGTTCTGCCTCATTACGAGTCTTCCTCATTCCTTTGAGAAACTATGAATAAATATTTTTCCCATATATTTGTCTTGGTATCTAGCCATGCAGGTAGTGTTGATTTTATATGTCCAGTTTTGGAGATATATTCGCCAATGAGTTTTGGCTGCAGCCACCACAATACAATGGAGGTGAATGGATTTTTGTTTATGTTGCTCAAAGCAGTGACAAACATTAAAATATTCAACAGCAACGTTTCTTTACAGAAATAGCATCCCTGTTATTCTGGATTATCCAAAGACTTTTGACTGTGAACCATTTTCTTCATAGGAACTTATCCGTTTTTTTAAACAAATTTTTAAATCTTAATATCTTTCTAAGATATCTTAATATCTATATATACATATATATATATGTATATTAATAATTTGGATCAACCAACCCTTTAAAATTTTAGAGGATTATGTGATGGCACTGGCTAAATACTGGGTCTACCATAAAATGAAATGTGTTATTACATCAGAGACATCAACCGAGATTCTACACATTCACGGTTTTATTGCCAACAGTCATACAGAATAATGATAAACCCATACAACCAAAAGATTAAATCTGTAAACATCATTTGGACTTGTCGTTTCTTTGTTTTTATTTCCTTTTTTTTTTTTTTTTTTTACTATACCTGTTCCAAAATAGTGGGTTTCTGTGTGATTCCCTTTGACAAAGATTAATATTTAGAATCTGGAAATGATACATTTATAATATATAATAGAGGAGGAGGGAGGGAGAGAAAGAGCTAGAGAGAGAGAGAAAACGGTAGTCTTAAGCAGCAACACGCAGCAGGGCAAAACACAACCTCTAGTGCAGGCATGCCCCATTGAAGATCAGCTATTGCACTTTGAAGAGAGGGAGAGGGGAAGAGAAATAAAAATAGTTTGTACAAATAAAAGGCACATTTTCATCAACAGAAATCTGGAAAGAAGCCATGTTCTTTTTCTGTCCCAGCGCGTTTGGTTATGTAATTTCTTTATGCCGCACAGCTAATTATTATATTATCAGAGAGATTCAAGTATGGAGTTGTTCCTGCTGTATATGCTTTGTTCAAAACTTTGCACATTTTTGCCAAGGTGATTACTACAAATTTGCTCTTCGGAAATAAAGACGAATCCCAGAGGAATTCTGTATATTGGCATAGTGCTTTTTAAAAACAAAATTCAGCGCATTATTCCTTCTCCCAAGATATTACATTTGATGAAATTATGTCACAAAGAACTGAACAAAGTAAAAGTTAAGGGTGGATAACAGTTGTTTTTTTTAAAAAAAAAAGCCCTCAATGATTCTTTGTGTCCTTTTCTTCTCACCGGTCTCTCACTCAAAAATATGTCAGCCTCTTCCTTTCAAAGAGACACAAAGAATCAAGGAATGTCTTATCATCTTAAACCAAAATGGTGCTAGATATTTTAAAAAAAACCCCAAAAAACAATTCCAATACTGCTCTTTGCTAAAATATGTGCTGTTGTGAGATGCATGTACTGTACACTCCCTCTTGCAGCAAAATACAGGCACGTTATATTACATTGCATCTGTCTTATCAAACTCATTGAACACATGCTGATTTTGGTTCAACTGAAGTGGTCCAGTGCATATCAAATACAATGCCCCATTCATTTGGTATCCATCAGAGTACTGACAATAATAAGGATGAGAGCATTTTTAAAAAAAAATCTGTTGCCAGAACTTCTATAAGCCATTTCAAAATTGTGATTCCCACTCTACAAAAACAGTCCGTATAACCTAAATAAAGTAACTGTTCTGAGGACTGATTGTGTACTGCAAAATGCAAATTAACTTTCACCTGACAAGCAACAAAGGTTGGAAACTTGCTTCTTAGAATTGGCTTTGTCCCCTACAGTAGTACTTAAAGCAACACACAGCCAGCATCCTTTGCTACTAATACGTGATAACACAATAGAACTGAAATGAGTGTGACTGACAGGAGTAAACGAGCATTTCTATGATGACATCTAGTGGCAATAAAGCAGCCTTGCCATTAGATATCCAATCTAATATTAAACATTCTGCATTGAGTGCACACCGCGGGAACTCAACATTTGTCTAATTCAGTCTCTATAGTAAAATGAGAGTCAACACATTGGTAATTTGTCTTGGTACAACTGACAGATGATCTAACTGGCCTAACTTTCTGATTGTGCTATTCATATACGATCGTTCGAGTGATAACACTAACTTTTAAAAGTTCACAAAATCAAAAAGCCGAAAAAAAAAAAAGTTAATCAAAAGTGTGAGAATATCCATTGCATGACTCAAGCCCCAAAACTTATCAGTGACTACACACCTAAACAGAAGAATCCAGAGAAAACCAATTCAGGAATAATCACTGGTTGGAAAGCATAAATATTTTTACAGTGTCAGCATACACAAGCACCTCTTTCAAATAAAGGGGTATCAAGGTCTACGAACAATGTCCACAAGAACAGTTGATTTGAAGTCATGCGACTGCGGTGACACAAGAAAATACTTCATAAAAAAGTTTATCTTTAAAGCCATTGACAGCACTATGAAGGATGTCTGTTTGCACCCCAACACTTTGTGACTACTGCAAAGCAAAACACATTCAGTTCTAGTCCCCCGATAAACGCAGATTTCATATAGTGACTAATTGAGTGAGCTGTCACGCTATTGGTGAGATTAAAGGACGTTTTTCCTAAAGTATTCCATTATAAACAGCTTTTGTTGTCCAAACTGTTTTTTGTTTCCTCGACCTCTTAGCCAACGGTTCCTGCAGAAATGTGGTTGTGCTTGACAGACAAAACTAAAATTTCAGGTTTTTATTCTAAAATATCTCTTGTTAACACCTCTTTGAGGTTTGATTTGCATTTCATCTAAACTACAAGAACAATTGTCTTTTTTAATCTTTTAAAACACCAAATCAAGATATGTCCAAATGCACCTATGTCTTCTCAAAAATATAGCATTTCAGTCATCACAACAAAATAATAACAGTTCTATAAATTTTTTTTTTTTTAATCTTGAACAAATCTTCCAGTGCCAGTAACCATGGGCCAATTTTCCAGAAACACTGTTGGCGCATAGAGCCTTTAAGCATCTTCTCATCATGTTTCATCTTCAAGTTTCAGGATGGTACGAGAGACTGTCCGGAGCTTCCTCTTTCCCATCAGGCATTGCAAGCATCACTGTTTCCTTCCAACGGGTTGTAGGAGACACAGTTCACTCCCAGCTGACACAATCGGAAGATTGTTGTCACGGTGATGGCCAATAAGGTGGCTAATGCTGTCAAATACATGATCTTTTGTCCGTACCTTTGAAAAGAGAAAGAGATGTTCAGTGTCTGTTCTGGCGTAATAAAATCTGTCACTCCTACTCTCTGACACCTTCAGTCATTTCTATCTCCATTATCTGCCTAAATACACCTGTCCTCAAACTCCATCTTACCGTTCCTTCAGGGTCCACCAGCAGTAGGTGTTTGGCAAGTCCATTGTGCATGCCTGTCAGTACGTAGGACCCTGGGTTGGTAGTGCTCTTACGAACCAGGAAGTCCCCGTCGTCTTTCAGCAGTTTCTCAGCGTCACGGCGGCTCATTATGCCATGGTACCACGTCTGGCCCTCCAGCTCCTCCTGTGCCCTGAAGGCCAGTGAGCGCACGAGAAGAGGGCTCGAGTTGTCCACCGATGCTGTCTTGTGAAGACCAGAAGACTGGGACTGGGCTTGTCCCTGGGATAGCGGATGGGACTGCGACTGAATGGCATCCTCAAAGGGCTCTGGTATAAGTGTCAAAATCATGAATTAAGAGAGGAAGGATACCTGTAGCACATTTTGACCTTGACCTCCTACAGCTGTCGAGACTGGAAAACTAGCTGCTATAATTGTCAGTATTAATACTTAAACATGTCTCTCGAAAGCACCAGGTCATCATTGCTTTATGCTTTGAGCTTGAGAACAGCGTCTGAATTTCTTCACAATGGTAAAAGGGTTGTAATTGCACTTCTTCTATTAAAGACACTGCTGTTAGGGAGACCAGTTGACCAAGTGGATTAAGAGGCACAACACATAGATGCAACATTCTCTATTTGAGTCCGTCTAAAGACCGCTATTGCATGTCATTCCTTTCTCTTTCCCCATAAAATGGGCACTTAAAAAGGTACCTGGTGGAGTTTTTGCCCACTAGTAGTGCTAGGGAGCCATTTTTCTGCAAATGTTTCTGGACCCGTTTTGTTTGTCTCATGTAACACACATTCCTGCCACTATTCAACTGATCAACCGGTGTCAGTAATGCACAAAGATAATGCACAGCAATACACTTTAAAAATACATAGAAGACGTAGTAACTAGCAAGTAAACACGGATGTAAAAAAAATCACCAAGGGCACCTTTAA
Source organism: Hollardia meadi (assembly GCA_037974645.1). Classification (NCBI taxonomy): domain Eukaryota; kingdom Metazoa; phylum Chordata; class Actinopteri; order Tetraodontiformes; family Triacanthodidae; genus Hollardia; species Hollardia meadi. Next base: position 3,161,377 of record JBBPCS010000729.1, read on the forward strand.
CTTCCTGGAAAAGGGAAACAAGGAACCTGGTGACCTCATGTTGCACATAAATCTACTAACATTTAACACACTCCTGACCCTCTGCTTTTTCTATGAACTCAAACTTCCTTTCTTCACTAACTGACAATCATTTTGTATGCCATGTGCCACACAAACGCAACAACAGGAAATACATCACATTAAAGAAGATTCTATCTTCTGGGATTGTCATTCAGTACTGTTTAAGCCAAAGGAGATAAATCAAGCAAAAAATACTGTAGAGGTACTTGAACAAAATTACATAAAGATAAACGAGAGAAAGAAAGGAAATTTCTGTGAATTTCTGTTGTCAGTAGCATAACGGCTAGAGGGAAAGATTCACCATAATCTCACACCTACAGGCAATTTAGAGTTACCAATTAACCTGAGGGGCATTTATTTGGCTTCAGAGAGGATATGGACAGAGGGGGAAAAAATGTTACACAGAAAGGACCAGGGCTGTTTAAAACACAAAATCTTCTTGATATGAGACAATATACATAACCGCTAAGCCTCTTTGCATTCTGTTAGGCTGATGATATATAAAAATTACTATTTAAGACCCTGTAATTAATTTTTTTAAAAATATATTGTTAAATAACAAGTAATCCACACAATAAAATTAGGGTTAAAGATATTTTTTAAGTATAGGTTATTTCAATTTTCAATGCTATATAATAATCTATTATATGGGGCCTAGTACTGCAACTTATTACTTATTTAACAACTGTTCAATAATATGATTAAATTGTGACTTTGTCTTGCATTTGCTGACGTTTGTTAGTCAAGTAAAATGTAAAGTAAAATGCAGAATTGCAGTAGGTGGAAGATGATGCTCGAGATTAGATTTCATACAAGAACAGTTCACTTTTGAATGTTACAGTTAACTGCTCACATGTAATTTTTATCATTGACCCTAGCTGCTGCATAGTTACACACATCTCTATGAAGCTGATCTTTCCTGTATAATAATAGCAAGGCTTTAAAGGAGGAAAGACAACACTGACATTATCACTGTCCTCCTATTGTCTGTGTACGGATATGGTGGAATTATAATGCCACACTGAAGTCACTGAGAAACAAACCCCTATAATTAAGAACTCAGATTAAAAGACCATCTTAAAATGTTGTAAGGCAAAGATCCTGTTCAGATACTTGGTAATGCTTCAGCAGGTGCTTCCAAATACACTATTCAAACCACATGACCAACAGAAACTGACTCTTTACTGCCAGCCAACACTTACTCATGTCAAACAGGTCCTTCTGAGGGCTCTCTTTGGCTGCTGCTGCCATGCCCTTTGTCACATTTTCCGCCTCTGCCTGGAGGGCTGCGAGCACCTGGGCATCAATCTGCTGAGTGTTCACATATGCAGGCATCTCTGCTGTTTTTGGTGCCTGACCTTTACTCTCGGGCAGACTGCTTATATCAAATGATCCTGCAGTAGACAATCAGAGAAACAATCATAGCCACTGTGTTGATTGGATGAAATCCTGCAAAATTAAACATGTCTTATGTATTTAGATGGTGGGAAGCGTGGATTTTCTTACCCTGTTGTATGAATATGGGTTTTCTTTCATCTCCCCAGTTTTCTCCACAGTGGCGCCCCTGGTAATATGTCTGATCTACCGAACCTGGGCCTATCTGATCACATACAGACACACAGTTATCAGTTAAGATATATTACTCAATTCAAAAATGTAGATGAGTATTTTAAAAAGACTCAACATTAATGATGTTATTGAGATGAATAGAACCAAATTTATGTCCTTTCAAGTTCCTAAGATTAGTCGACATAAATTGAGTGGTACCTGGCATCCATCTGGTGCTGCATTCTGATTGGTCAGCCGGGTGTCGATGAAGCCTCCAGGGGGTGGCATCTTACCAGGGATGTTGTTATAGTAAGGGTGTTCTGCTGACTCCTCCTCTTCCTCTGTCCATGGTAGCTCCTCCATGTTTAATACCCTGAGGAAAAACATTGAGCAGTAGCAATAGCCAATGAGAGTGAGCTGACAGGGAACCAACCGAATGTTGTGTTTTTGTGTAGAACAGAAACATGGCAGCACGAATCGGACTTTTGTCGCAAGTGGACAGAAGAAAAGTACAATTTGAAAAAATTCCTCTAGTGTGCACCAGGCATTAGTGAATATGTTTTTTCGTGAGTGTTACGTGTATCATGAACACCTCACCTGTCATGTGTGGAGGAGATTTTGCTTGACGGACACTGCAAGTACTGCTGGAAGCGAAGGTCAAAGGCCTGGCCGATGGTGCTGATGACATCCTGGGCCAGCCCATCAGAGCACTCCAGGATGTGGCACGCTGATGAGGATCAGAGCAACAAACTTTAATGAGCATGTTGCATGTAGGATACTGTATGAGACACACTATTAAAAGGAGTGGACACCTACCTCTTCTGTTAACAGGGTCCTTTGCTACATAGGCAACATAATCTGTTGTGTCCTTAAAATAAAAAAGGACACATTACAACTGTTGTAATAATCTCCAACTATAAAATACGATAACACCTTCATACCAAAATGTATAGAGTCATTTTTATCAAATATATCAGTGATGGAAAAGTTGAAATTTGTACTTCCCAAACATGGAATAACTAGTAATTTAATACAATTTGTTTATGAGATATTAAAGTTGTTTTTGAGTTACTTACAGGGTCTCCACCTGATGCAAAGGAGATGGATTGCATGTGATGGTTGGCTATGATCTGTCAAGAGCAAAATTATACGATACGTATGAGTTAGCACATGCCTGTTTAAACACACAGATAGATAACAAATGCATGTGCATTCATTCTACATTTGCCAAGTGCATGCTCATTGGGGAATGTTGGGTCTCTGTAATTTCATAATAATTAATAATTAAATTAATTAATAATAAAGAGTGTGGTCTAGACCTACTCTACATGTAAAGTGTCATGAGAAACAGCCAGATGGATGTTCCAAAGTTAAAAATAATACGCCTACCTACCTATGCGCAACACACTGTATCTTGTTTGTTTGATATGTGCCGAAATGGCACAGAGCAAACGTGCTACAACGACCCAAAGCATTCACACAAGGTGAAAAATGCTGAAGCTTCAGAAACGATGCCAGTTCAAAAACACATTAAAAAAAACCCATCACAAACAACTACAACAATGAAAATTTGTAAGAAAAAGTAAGAAAACATACTGCAGAAAGCCAGAACAAATAAATTAACAAATTACAATTACAAATACAGAAACGATGCAAAGTCAAAAACGCACTAACCGCAAAAACAAATGCAACAAAAAATGCTGAGTAATCAGTCAACACAACCAAAGTTCTCCAGGACTCTATGGGGGAAGTGGAAGTGCCGGACGAGAGAGTGCGTTTATTTTTTAAGCAGGAAGGAAATTGGAGTAAAGAGGCGACATTCTTTTTCACATTTGGCCTTAGTCTTTTATATAACTATGAAAGAGCAACATCTAGTCTCCCTCTTTCCACCGTTGGATTTGTTTTGGATTTCCGTGTTTTTGGGTTGGCATCGCTTCCGAAACTACAGCCTGTTTCTTTTAATAGAAACGTTTTGGACTATTGTAGCACGTTTGCACTTGTCGGCCACCGTAGTAATTCACTTTCAAGTTAGATGTTACCTACAGGCTGTTATCCAGCACAAGTATAGTATTTGGTTAGCTAGTCATCACTGCCTGGTTGAAACACATGTAACTGGCAGCTACAGTAGGAACTTGCATGTTTACATTAAAATTTGATTTCTAAATCCAGTCTGCTGCCTAGTTAGCAAGAGTCAACAAAGGCAAAAACCTGTTTAACTTTTCCTGAGCTACAACTCAGAGTTAAGTACCAGAGAGAGAGGTGGTTGGGTGAGTCAGGGTCAGTCCTCAGATTTAGTGCTTTGTCAACAGAGGAGAAATGTTATTCTGCCTGAGTTACTATGTGTAGGATTGACATTATTGTTTTACTTTGGCAGCATCTGCTGGCAGTACTGAGGAGAGCACAGGCAGCAATGTGCAAGCGCAACCACTGACCACCCCTACCACAAAGAAAACTATTTTATTATCCATTTAACTGGCTAAATATAGTGATGCGCAATTTGCCAATCTCCACTGGTAATTCTAGCAGCATCACGAGACATCACGTTCTTGCTTGCCTTCCCCTTTTAACTGTTCTTTTAAACAAACATCTATAACTCTATTAAGAATCGTATTACTTTAGCAACAGCTAAAAATAAGATGTTTTTCTATTACATCAGCCTAAATTTGAAAACAAATCTGCTCACATTTTTCATCAGTTTGGAGGTGAAGATTCAGTCTTAAACTTGCGTTAATATAAGCACCATGTACTTAGTTATACACTAAGCTTTCAAGCATATCCCATGGCCTTCTTCAGTGGATTTTTAGGCATCTTTTTTCTGACCCAGAATTACTTGTGGGAGCTTTGTGCAGACCTTACATATTATCACAGCAGTATAATTTATTTTTATCACAAGCATGTGGCTCACAAAACTGTTTGCAAAGGTTGCACACTGACCTGTTTGCCATCAGGGGTCATCAGGTTGAGGCTACTGGTGGAGATATTTAGGTTGATGGACATGCCAGCAAACTGCAGGTTGCTCTTCCCAAGGATACTGGACAGAGCTTTGGACGGTGGCTGAAAGGATCAAAGGAGGCCACAGACGGACGCAAACAAATTATTGCAACAAAATCTCCTTTTACCAATTATAAAGCAAATTTTAAAAGGAATAATTCAACATTTTTGTCCCTCGTCTATTCGGTAAATATGAAGCTACTGCTGGTTAGCTTACTTTAGCTGAGCAAGACTGGAAACTGGAGGAAAAAGCTAGCCTGGCTCCATCCAAAGGCTCTAAAATCTATCTACCAGCACTTCTAAGGCTCACTTATGGACAACGTTATAGCCTGCTGAATCTGCGGACTATTTCTTGCACAGACACAGTGACTTCCTGGACTGCACTCCTATCTCGGCCTCTTGATCGACCAAGAAATAGTCCACGTGGTAAAACAACCAGAACTTAGTTATTTCTACAATTTGGGTTTTGTACAGATTGAACAAATGAGAAATAATGTGTTAATTGTTGAGATTTAGAGGCAAAGTCAGTCTAGCTGTTTCCCATTTCAGCTAGCCTCATATCTACTAAGTCCTGAAAATGTCAAACTGTTCCTTTCGGGAGTATTATCCATTAAAGTGTAATTTCACCACTAACAAATTAATACATTTGTATCAATTACAGTTTGGCCCATACAAATTTCATCTAATCATAGATGGTTGAAGCGTTGGGTAGTCAAGATACTGTTGTTGATTTTGATGAAGAGAGGAGGCAAAGAGGCGAGATAAAATTAGCCAAACCCATTCAGAAGTCTCAGTATGAAGCTGATGTCACCACAGTACATTTTGTCACACAGCCAAAATAACATTATCTTATATCTTACATCTGCTCTGAGAGAGAAACTAGTCGGCACCGATTTTGTGTTATATACTCCTCACTGACATTTCAACAAGCTCTAGAGAGCAGAGTAATGCTTCATTTCACACCCAACATTCAGGCGCAGTCTCCTCACGCTGTGGACACACACCACGTTACACGCACGCACGCACGCACACAGAAGACAGACGTGAGCACGCATGCACGAACGCACACACACACACAATCTCGGGCTCCTGATCACAGATATTGTGCACTACATGAGTCACTAAGCACTGTGTGCGGTGTGCAATGCATCGTGGGCTGGAGCTACGCCCACGCACATATAGTCCCATACCTCTTCATCTCTCTTCTTGCTCCTCAGCCTCTCTCTTCTCTAAGTACAATCTCCCTCTCTCTGTTTTCCCTCTCTTTTTAAAATGAAGGAAGGGTGAGAGATGCTATATATAGAACACGGACGGGTAAATGAATATCTAATGCCGTTTCCTCTTTTTCTCTCTACTGTACCCGTTCACTAACATTCATTTTCTCAGCTCTCTCAGTGTGGGCATCACTTCTCCTGTGATCACTCCATCTCCCTCCCTCCCTCCCTCTGTCCATCCATGTACCTTTTTCTTCCGCAGAGCTCCTTTGGTCCCTGGAACAGCCTCACACACCAGGCTGATGGCTTCCCTAGAGAGGAGGGCGAGTGGAGGATGAAGCCAAGATGGTGACCACAGACAGGCACAGAATCACAGTTATTTTTTGACATTAAGCAAAACCGTATTTACAGTTAGTATTCATGCCAAGACAACAAAAAGAATATTGTGTAATCTTGGAAAAAAAAACAAGAGCGTACAAACTCACAGGCACAGCACAACACAACTCTCAGCTAAATGCTAACGTCATCATGCTAATATTCTCTCACTGACAATGCTCACATAAAGATGCTCATCAGATATAAAGTGTACCATGTTTAGCATGCTAACATAAGCTAATTAGCACGATGTACAAAGGAGAGCTGAGGTTGATGGGATGTCAGTCGTTTTGCACATATTAGTCAGCGGATCAAGAATGTGTAAAAAAAAAAAATCATGATAATTCAGTCAATAGTTAATAGCATTCAAGGTTAGGTGGTAACAGTTACATGTAATTGCGATAATGTAATCAGGTTACAAAAATAAGCAAATATAATGAGCCCAGATTGCATTTGCAAAAATGCGTTACATTGTCAAGGATCAGTCATTTTTGATTTTAACTCACAGTATTTCATGTTTTTCTTTAATATCATTATTGTTTTAATTAGAATGTATTGATAAATTATATATATATATATATATATATATATATATATATATATATATATATAT
>JBBPCS010000729.1:3168277-3178868 GCA_037974645.1 Hollardia meadi
TATATATATATATATATATATATATATATATATATATATATATATATATATATATATATATATATATATATATATTTCAAAATTATATTTCCATAAATAAATGAGAGAAATTACAAAAAACAGGGGAATAAATACACTTGACTAAAAAAAAAATAAATCCAGGGCCTATTTACAGTATGTCTGAATTCTACAGGTTGTTCCACATAAAATTAAATCACCTTGGCCACAAGAGATCAATATGCACTGTAAAGTGTTTTATATGGTGCCATAGGGAATATTGCAAATGCACTGCACCTCTCGAAACCATGTAACTGTATCTATTATACAGAGATAAACATCACAGAGTGAAATCTAAAGATGTGAAGTGAACCGTTTTATCCGCAGCGGCCATCACCGTGCCGTGCTGTCATTTTTATGTAAAAGACAACAATGTGTGGATTAAACAGCGGCTAAAGATAGAGCTGTTTTGATGCAGAAAAAGTCAAATTCCCCTTTGAGACAAAGTGATTATTGGTTTCATGACAGAAACAGAAATGTTAATTTCTGTATCCTTTTCACCTGAATAAATCGCACGCAGCGGTAGGTTGTTTTAGAAATGGAGAAATCTAATAATAGCAACAGCATGAGACGTAGCTTTATCTCTCTGTTTGTCTGTCTCTCTTGTTATTAGAGGGAAACAGACACACACATAAATACAGTGAAAGAGAGAGAGGGCCTACCGCTGTGTGGCCTTGCAAGCTAGTCTGGACTGACTTCAGGAAGTCAAGCATAAAAGTGGACATGACACGAACCAATTCACTGTTGGCCTTTGCCTCACTGCACATTGGTCAGTGATTTCAAAGATACACATGGAGAAGATTTCATGCAAACAAACTATGAAAACAAGCAACTGAAATGTTGATATCATGTGTAAATACATATATCAACTTTTTATCACAATTTTAGAAGAGGTGGATTACAGATTATTAATACCAAGGTCTGATGTAAGCAATGATTGTCTTGAACAAGAGACAAAACTAAATTTATTCATTTATCGAGAAAGTTATGATATAACATCTAGTCATGTCATAATTTAAACTGATAATACAGTTAAAAAAGTGGTGCAATTAAAAATTATTCAACCACTTCAAATTTCTGTGGTTGCTTCCCGTCTTTGCTCTACATGTTTTCTGCTTTTCTTCTCCCAAATGTGCTCCTACATTTTTGCCTGGACGAGCTATAGAGTCACCACTGTCGATCTGCTAGTTGTTATAATCACTGTGTGTCTGCTAAAGTACACAAGTTATAAACAGACACAAACTCAAGTAAAAGCACAAGGTATCTCAGATAAGTACATCTTAAAAGCATTACTTTACTGACATTGCTGCCATCACTACACCAGTTGCCGTGTCTTTGAGTTACTAATAAAAACATGATCATCTACATGTTCTAAACTTGTGTATATGCTATATATATGCATACAACGTAACATAGACTGTTGTTTTCAGGTGTCATTAGCGGTGTTAAATTTTAGGGTGTCTTGCTCCTTAAATAGTAACTCATAGTAGTTCATTGACCGATGCAAGACTTTTGCAGGTTTATTGAATTTAAAATGGTGTCAGTAACGACATAACAATTACTGGGTATATTATAGTCCATATTGTGAACAAATATTCACCAGTCTTATGTGTGTGTTGAATGTGGGTATAAACAATAAAGGAGAAGATTAAATAATGACTGATTTATTTTTAAAAGAAAAGAAAATCTAAGTGAATCCTGAAAAAGGCAGAAAGCCCAGTGTGAACATACCTTGTAATTTGTGATCTGGTGGTGAAATCGAGGGATCTCATTGATCGAAGGACTTCAATACAGCCCAGATACTGGAAAAACAAAAACATAAAATACTGTGTGAAATACATAGTCAATAAGATGTCAAAAGTTGCATTCAGATTTTCATGACTAGCACATCATCATGTACAGAAGAACACACCTGATTTGTTTGTGTTACCAATCTGAATTCAGGAAATCCACATCACTGCAGTCCTTCAATGTGTACCAAATCGATAAAACATAAACTTAATATTAAGAAAGGAAAACCACAAAAAGCTGAACTTACTGTTTAACAGTTGACTTTACACAGTTGTTTAGAGTTTTGCATGATTTTTGAAAGCAGGTAGAGGCTTTATGTCAAGTTACTGTCATTATATTTATAATCTTACAAACTTGAGCTCAAAATCGGGATCATATTTGTCTTATGTTTGTCTCTTTTAACTTATATTCTCAGAAAAATGTTAAATATTGTTACCTTTTCCATTTTTAAAATCTTACTAAGATTGTAAGATGGATTTTTCACAATGTGGCCATTTATCTAAAATTATCAATTCTAACTGTATTAAAATACATATATACATTTATTCTGTCATATATTTTATTGGATTTTAAAACCACATAAGTTGCCTACAATACTTTGCGAAGACTTAACTTTGTAATACTGGTTGAGTTAGAGCCTGAAAACTGGCCATGCACCAGCTGTTAGGATCAATTTAACCTGATATAGCAGGTTGATGTCAGGATTTCAATTCATGGACACAGATTTTCAGTTATACTTTTTTTAAACAGAAGCTTTTAGAACAAATAATCTCACATTTAAAGGCACCCTGTAGGAGTTTGTGACTGCTATTAGCGCTATGGAGCAGTGTTTTTTTATTTAGCGATGCCCCGATTTCTTTGCATCTTGTGAAAATGCATAAAGACACACATGCATATCCAAGAGTGTGCGGCGATGCAATACAAATTAAATTGCAATTTCAAGGTAATCCACCGATCAACCAAGATAAAGTAAAGAATGTCAGATTGAAAATTCATTTTTGCAAATGTTTTATTAAAAAGGAAATGCATTTATTGTTTGGACACTTAAAAGATCAATGTATTTGTTTACAATAAAACTCCACGGGGTAACTTTAAGTTGCTAATCTTGCTTTTTGGAACGGCCAACACAGTGAGTGTAGGGGATGTGACTGAATATTAAATTGGTAATTTCAGTTATAATCCCTGCATCCTACCTTTATCAACTTGTGCATGCGTAAATAAGATTGGAGCTAAACCTCTATTACTTTAATAGCAAATATGTTTTCATGGTTTCCAACTTTCTGGTTGTCTGACACAAAGTCGATGCAAAGTTGAAATAAAACATCAAGTTAGTGCCTGTTCAAAGTGATTTGGAAACTGCATCAGTATGTTACTATGTCACATGAGGTGACTGCAGTCCCCATATTTGATAAAAGCATCTTCAGTGCCAGCCACCTACTCACATTACAACACCTCTTCTGATTAATATTGCACAGGCTGGGAACATGTTGTGCTGACGAGTTCCTATCGTTATCAGAATCACATTCATAATCAGTAAACAAAAACATCCAGTGGAAACGGTTCTATTTCGACTCCTTTTCAGAGAGAAGTAAGTTATGCGAATCATAACTCTCATATCATGAGATTCTCTCCAGTGAGTGTTTTGCAAGTACCAGCGAACAAATACCATTTTGTCAACATGACATCAGCAAAATTTTTATGTTATCTATTTTTAGAACCCCGAAGTTTGAAGTGCACACTTTAGCAGGGCCAAAAATATATCAAACGGTCCTAAAATTAGCAGAGACCTATTCTAAGCACAACATGAAGACATTTATCCTCTCATGCTGTACAACAAACAAGTGCATGGTTCACAGTAAAACTGAACTTCAAATTAACTATGAAAATCAATGGGAGATCACGTGTGAGGAGCCCACAAATTATCCCAGTGAACGACACAACTTGTAAACTTCACAGTAACATGCACGAACAAAACAACATACACAGTACTGGCTTTATAACAGGCAAAGACCTTCTGGAACATGAAGTCATATATCATATTGTTGTTGTTGGTTGCAATCAGGTTAAATATGTCACATAGCTGTTACTTTAGAAACATTATAATCCAGGAGGGCTGCAACTAAAGATAACTTTCATTATCGATTCATCTGTGGGTCATTTTCTTGATTAACCGATTAGTTGTTTGGTCCAAAAAATGTCGGAAAATGGTGAAAAATGTTGATCATTGTTTCCCAAAGCTCAAGGTGATGTCCTCCACACCCAGAGATGTTGAGAAGCTGAAATCAGCATTTGGGCGTTTTATTTAAAGAAAATTACAATGTACAAATAGGTTGATGAGATGAGAATAAATAACTGTTGAATATCTAGAAAAATATGCACCAAGTAAGGATGAACAGATGATGATGAAGAGCCATGGATTATAACATGAGCAGTAAATAATTACACAAAGAATGTCAATCACTATAATTAAATAATTTACAACTGATCACATGACCATTTGCCTGTGAAAGAGGTCACTGAGCCTGCAGAGAATTATTTCCCAAATCTGCAGTTCCCCTCAGCTCCACAGAGCTTTATTATTGTGTTGTTTTTTTTACATTTGCGCATTTTTGTTTGTTTGTTTGTTTTTTGTTTTGTTTTTTGCAAAAAACGCACAGCTACCATGGGCTCAAAGTGTGTGTAAACAGTGTCACAGTCAATCAATGTCCCTTTAGAGTAATGGTGCATGATGTGCGAGGAGTGACCACATGACGCTAATTAAAAGTGCTGTGAGCATAACACCACGTTGAACTCAATACACACAGGACTCAAACCACAGGGAAAGCAGAGAGTGGGGGAGCACAGAGCGGACCTATTTCCCCTCTCACAGTGTGGATGCTTTCAGCAGCATTGACTGGACAAATAAGCGCTTCCGTCCTTAATGCAGTTAATGGAATGTCACACTGGTCACAGATACTGTCGGCTTTGTTCAGGCAAGTTGTAGTTGGTGTCATATGATGGCAATCATACTGTGTAACTTGATTTGGAATATAACACATTTCACTAAGCGATGTTCTGTATGCCCCCCCCCCAACCTAAATGTTTAATGTGCTGCATACATAAAATGAAGACTATACATTCAAGCAAATGCACACTTTACTGCTACGTTCAGGTTTCTATCAAAAATGGTTTGTTCCAATTTTTTTTCCATTCACTTTATACCTTGAATAGCCAGCGCTCAGCATCATCACTCCTCATGCTAGTGACTCACTGCCGGCATGATGACATTCACAGCTAGTTGTGCTCCTTTAAATGATGTATGATGGCTGAGCGACATGAACGTGAGATACGGATGTGGTGAGACAAACATGCGCTGCATGTCTGCTTTTCCTATTCCACCATTTCACTATCCGTGAGCTAAAACAGCCATACAGCTTATAGGGATGCACAATGTACAGAAATAACACATCACCATGGTTACAAAAGCATAACGCTGCGGCTCCACATACACAACACGGACAGAAATGCCATATAAATTGAAATGTTTACAGCATGACACTGATAATTATTGTTTTTTGTTTTCCCGTTGCAGGTTTTCCCTTTAGTTTTTCCCAGTGTTGACCTTCTCCAATTCCTGAATTATTCAATGTCTATTTTCTGGTCTCTCCTTCACTCAGCCTTCTGCTACAGCCAACCTACATACACCCACTCAAGGGCATGTTGTGATGTGCCACTGAAACTACATCTCTCCTTTACCCTCGCTGAGCTCGAGTCATTGAAAAAAAAAAAGAGAATGGGTAAAAAGGGACAGAGAGAGAACAAACATGGAAATGAGACAGGAGGGAGACAGAGAGAGCACCAACCTTCACAATGTATGTCACTCCTGGACCAGAGATCTTCTCGCTTGAGTGTAGCCATCCTCTGGAGGGTTTGCTCACCAGTCCACCACCTCCACCTGGATTCCAGTCCACTCTGCCGGGCTGGAGCTCGTCCAGCCTGCTCTTCTTGCTCATGCTGACGGCTGGCTCCAGCTGTGAGCAGGGGGTTGAATGGGAGGCCGAGCTGCACAGAGAGCCGCCCACACCAGAGGCTGCTGCTGTCGCTGCACCGGGGCTCGGGCCGCTGGAGCTGCCTGAGCCCGATCCCCCACCCACCTGCAGCTTAGACACAGCCAGGTCCTTGACAGCCGAGGGCAGACCCTTGATCCCCAGCAAGCTGCCTGAGTTGCTGAATTTCAGGCTGGACACCTTGTTGATGAGGGTACAGAGGGTGGTGCCTCCATCGTCCAGGTGGTCAGAGCCAAGGCTGGTGGGGGTGCTGGAAGCAGTAGTGGTAGAGGAGGACTGGACCTCAGTCGGGGGTGTGTAAGGTGTCTCGGCTGCAGAATGGGGGGTGGCCGAGACCTTGGGGTTCATGGACAGGCCGTGGAGAAGCTCATCGACGGATGTTACTGACTCATTCCTGAAGCGGTTGTATTTGGTACGGTGAAGCATACCCTTCTCTCTCTTGCTCTTTCCCCTCTCTCCACCAACCGACACGCACAGCCTGCCTCTTTCACAAGTGTGCTGGCAGACGTGGCTGAGCCGTGCTGATTACCCTCTCCTGTAACATAGCAGCAGCGGTACAGGCAGCAAACGCCTTTTAGCAATCACAGGCCACCTGACTGTAATTTTCTCTATTGAGGTTACAGCGGTGGTTGTGTGGGGCTGCTGCTGCTGCTGTCGCCAAAGTCTTATCTGCTCTCAATGAAATCCAGAGCTGCAATCCAATCCGTCAGAGAGAAATATACAGGCACAATCCATGGAAACACAGCATTGAGGCAAAGGAAGAAGAGGATGGAGAGAAAAAGGTCTCTAAAAGGCTGCCAGTGTTGTGGTGCAGCTTGTTTGGTTTCCAGCGGTGATGCTGCTGCTGATTTCTAGCTTCAAAAATCCAAAAAGTAAGAGAACAGAGAAAAGGTCTATGTTGTAGATGATCACGGATGCTGCGAGGGAAGAGCAAATACTCTCTACTGACTGCTGCCTGCCTGCCGGCTCAGAGCTAAAGCATGACTCACTGATCTGAGAAAACCTTCTCAACAAAAGGCTTGCTGAACACTGCAAATCACTTCCTGTCGGAGGGAGAAAAAAAAAAAAACCTCCCACTTACAGCACACTAGAACCAATCAATTTTTAAATTCCCCAGTCTGATATTTAGTCCCTGTAATTCTACTTATTGGTTTTTCTGAGAAAAAGGAAATGAAAGGCAAGAGGAAATTTGATTCTTTAACTTAGTAACATAATTATTCTTAATAATTTGCTTGAATTCATGACAAAATTAATCAGAATGAATATCTAACAAAATGTATGAACCGGTAAAAGTTGCGTCAACAGGATGACACGCACGATAAACTACTTACACAACTGATAATAAATGAATTAAGTTATGAAAATTAGCCTCCAATTTAATTGACAGCTACAATTAGAGTGCCTGACAACATACAGACTTCTTTGATTTAAGAATAAAATCTCTATTTAAATGTTTCATAAAGATGTCATTTTCCTTAAAGGATGAAAAAGGAACCTCTATAAATCACTCAAGTCAACACTACAGTAACATTCTAGCATGACTGGGAATACGCAACATCAGTAATGTATTGTCGATGTTAATTTATAATAGCTGCAGAATATGAGCAGACATCACACCTGGTTCTCAGTTATGTACTTTCAAAAACCTATGACTAGTTAATACACTTGTTGTTTCTGGCACAAAATATTTATAATCAGTCACCGTGAATGCAAAAATAAACAAAGCAACCAATCATGCCATGAAATTGTTTTGAGCACATTTGTCTAATGTGGAGCGCCGATTCTCCATCAGCGTTATGCAAGGAATAAAACATTCAGTTCACAACTAAGAAGCGGATACAATCTCACAGCTTGTCTAAAATACCCAGCAATTGGTTCAGGTTGAACTACATGAATGATACTAAAAATAAAAACCACAATATGAATGGCATGTTTCTTAAGCAGATTAGTCAATGAAACAACCAAAAGGACAACAGAAAAAAGCCCATGAGTCTCCTTAAATCTAGCAGCAACGAAGCATCTTTTTCTCCCCGGTAGCGGAAAGCACACAGCCAGACACCATTCATGTAAAATGTCCTCAGGAGCATCTAGCAACACCGAAAGACTGACACTCATTCATAAGCAGCTTCCGCTCTCACTCTGCTGCTGCAGATTTCGCACTGCAGTCCCTCCCAACATCTCTCTTCCCTGCCTGGCAAATATAGGAAAAAAAACAAAAAAACACAGCACGTCTGCCTTCTCTCCTCAAAACAAAAAAGCAGGGAAGAAAAAAAGGCAGGCCCTCGCAAATCAAAAGAGGAGGCAAAAAAGACAAAGAAGAATAAGAGCAGAGGACAAAAAAACATGCAATATTTAGTCTTTTATGTGAATGGAATAGCAGGGTGGCATACCAATGTTTCTGTGAATGGAAGCAAGGCCTTTCTGCCTCTGCAAGGCAATCCCTTGGGATGGCATGGTCTTATCCAATGAGGAGCCGGCTGGATGACTCATTCAGGGGAGGCTTGCAGAATAGTGGAAGAGACCATTCCAGACGCAGGTGTACATTTTGTTTCCTCTCGACTGCCCTTTAAAAATAATCCAGACATGATCGCATATGTAATGTGTGCTTAATTTATGAAGATACTTTTCTGTTAACAAAATAAGAAACAAGAAAAATATCCAGCTATAAAATTTAACATTAAAACGCCACCCCCTCCGCATGATTTTGATTGTCACCATTATCAGCTTTTTTTTTTCTCCACATTCATGTGAACAGTTACCACCTACACATTTAATTAGCAATTTACTGTTTATATGAGGGTAGATAGTACACAAACAACAAATGAATTAGGGTTGGCAGATATGGTTAGATGCACATATAAACAGCAGTTGTCATTTGAAAATTCATAATTGATTTGATGATTAGAATAACAACCTTTATAATAATATTTAGTATGTTTTGGGGGTATTTTAATCATATATCATAAAGTCCTAAATGTCACCCTTTAAAATTGTATTACTTTCTGCTGAGAGAGTGATCATTAATGTTTATATAATGTTAATCTATTTTTCCTGTTTTCGTGCTAGGAAACATTTATTAACTGGTTAAATTATCAGCAAGCACCACAGGTAAAGCAAGCGTATTTGTCACCTCCTTGTGCAAATGACTTCTGCATTATCTTCCAGTTTTATGCTCTTGTGTTGCAGTTATTCTTCCTATTAACTTTATTATATTAAAAGTTAAACTCTTTAAAACAAAAAAATTAATGAATGATTGCATGATAAACTGTGAACAGAGCAAGCTGAGTCAGTACTGTATGGAAGCTCAGGGATGTCAATATTAAAATGAAATAATTAAATCAAATTGAATATAAATCTACTGGTATTCATTTTATATTAAAATTAAATAATTTATTCAAATTGAGAACTACTGTACCAACTACACTGTCACATAATTTTCTGCATTCCTGCTATATAACCATGCCATATTTATAATCAAATTTAATATGAACTGAACTTACACCATACAACACCATAAACTCTTAATTTGACATCATGAGTTTAGTTCATATTGCATTCATATGAAATAAAAAAAATAAATAAAATGGAAATGGAGGTTTGGTGGTTTTATTTTAATAATGCTAGGATTCTATGAGGTTAGTTTCATGAAATCAGTCAGTGTCTCGACTCATGATTGTCCAATCATGGCTTGGTTTTACCGTGATTTCTGGAGAATTTGCCAAGACATGTGTTACACATATTCATGTTCTCAGGATAATTTGTCACATTTTTGTTGATCCTTTCACCTTTTCTCTAGCGCCATCAGCAGGTCAAGATGTGATTTTTTTTCTTCCAGTTTTCTGGTTCACAACCAATTATCTGCAAACTTAATGACTTTCCCAACGACCTTCGCTGTTCTAGTTTGCCTTTTAGCAAATGTTACCATGCTAACATGCTAAACTAAAATGATGAACATGGTAAACATCATACTTGCTAAACATCATCATGTTAGTATTGTACTGTGAGAACCTTAACATGCTGATCCGCAGCCGCAGGATCAAGTTCCCACATGTGGGCGTTCGACTAAATCGCAAGCAGGGCTCAGCTGTCAATCATGATGTTTTACCCCCTTTTACAGCATCAAATAAGTAAAACCAAACTAATCAGAAAAAGTAATGCTTGAACATCAGCGTGATAAGAACTACCTAAAATTACTATCTTTGAGAAAAATGTATTTGATGTGTACTTTGAGTTTTTAGTTTGACCCATGTTCTATCTGCTAACATGGAGGAGGGGTTTCTGACTTACTGCAGCCAGCCACCAGGGGGCAATCAAGTTATTTTGACTTCACTGAAGGCCCACCCATCGTTTTCTGCCACTGTGGAGACAAATGGGGCTGAGTTGAAAAGAAAAAGTGGGAATATCTGTATTTGCTGCTGCTGGAATAAATGATGGCTAGTCACTGGAGCAGTTTCCTGCTTACTGACTGCTGCAGTGATGAGGCCATATATCATTTCTCAGCTGGAGTTCTTGGTGCAGTAGGGTCCTGGGGCCACAACGTGGAGCTTCCTGTGTGATGGGGTCCATCTGTGGACAGTTCACAGAGCATCTAATAAATAAAAAATAAGATGGCACAAACATAAGTATAGAGGTCTGATCTGTCTGCTTATAGTATTTCTAACCTCTTTTCTTTCAAAATAAGAGTGTACTGAACTTAA
>JBBPCS010000729.1:3178968-3198004 GCA_037974645.1 Hollardia meadi
AAGTATAGAGGTCTGATCTGTCTGCTTATAGTATTTCTAACCTCTTTTCTTTCAAAATAAGAGTGTACTGAACTTAAACAGTCTTTTGCTAATTCCATAAATCATATGCATTAACTATAAGGATATACCCCCAAAACATGTATTTTGTATGTACTGTATGTAATCCAGATAATCACCTAAAATTCATAGCATTTAATAGATTAGATAGATTTAGTAGCCATTTGTAGGAAGTAAGAACATAATTTCCCACTGCAATTAAACATGTGGTTTAATATCAGTTTTCCATCTCATTGTTCAGACATACATTAAGAACGAATGAGAAAGGAGAGACAGAGAAAAAGAGCATCCATTGGCAAGGAAAGCAGTAGACACTTGACTACTGTTGCCAGGTTACCAAAAACATTCAAAAAAGCAAGAGTTATTTTCAGACTAGCTAGAAGCAAAATAACCAATGTTACAGAAAGGGCAGACACAAGCAACTGGTAAAATGCAACCATTTTTTGTTATTATAAAAAAATATATATATATATATCATTAACCAACGGCACCAAAAGCTCCTAGGTTTGTAATGTCTGAGGAGACTTTTAACATTGACAATAAAACATGAACAGACGCTACGGATGATTGTAGACTATGAGAAATATTGTTGAGTTCAAGGCAAATTGTATTATTGCAGCATTTGAAGACATCTGATATTCATTCTCCAGAAGTTGAACATGACCATGACCTACACAATCTTGTACAGTATAAAGAAGGACTGGAAGACTGTTAGACATTCATCTTCAGTATGTCATCGTCCCAGATAAATGGTATATTTCATAGGGCCATGAAAACTACCAACCACTTCTTAGGTACAGTTTATTGTGGCTACATACCTGCTTTCACAAGGTTTGGGTCAAAACCTGTTTATTGATTCCAGGTCCCCAAAGTCTCATTTTAAACAGAAAACTACTAATAAGACAAGTCTGATAAGACAAATACTCTCACACCTGCATAGGTATCCCAGTGCCACTCCTCAAACAAATTAGTGTTTTTCTCTGCAACACACGGTTACACTGAGAGAACCCTGTCATGTACAAGAACAAACTCAAACAAAGCAGGAGCAAGGGGACATGCACGGGCTAATTTGCTATAGATAATAACACAAATGGTCTAATGGCTCCTATGCAGCAAAACAATGTTTTTGACATTAACATGTTAACATAATACAATCTGAGTGGAATATGATGAGAAAAAAAGGCCTTAAGAACCTTAAATGTGTGAAGCCACCCTAGCAGCTCCGTGAGGCTGTATTTCCTGTTTGTCACAATGGTGCGTGCCACTGCCCCAGTGGCGGTTCTAGCTTGTATGGCGCCCTGGGCGAGCCCCCCTTCAAAAGTACACCTGAGGCTCATGGGACAGTCATAAACCAAAGTGTTGTACAAATTAAAATCTTGACCTGATATTGGAGCTAGATTGAATGTCAGATTTGTTTAGATTTTTTTTTTTATATTTGACTAAAAAAAATGTGAACAAATGTGAACCTCATGGTGGTCAGGCTATCACCAAAGTCTTAAGGATTAATCCTCAGTGAACCATAAATGTCTGTACAAAACTTCATGGCACTACATCCACAAGTATTTGAGACATTTTAATCTGGACAAAAGAAAAAAACTAAATATACAAAAGATATTACAGAGTTATAGTAAAATTCTAAATTATGCCAGTAATTTGCTTAATTCCTACAACACTGATATGTTATCACACAACCATTTCACTGTGGGTTACATCCCATTACCACTTTAGCTGCAAGCTACGGAATGATGACAAGTACTTGACCTATATAGAGTATATCATTTAGGCCTATATAAATCATATGGACAAGACAGATCTCTGTTTGAAGAAAATACAAGTTACACAACACCATTATATTCACAATGAATGGAATTTCTAGTGTAATTCTGTTGCCCTACATCCACAATTTAGTCTGTTGGTGACCTCATCACAATAGCATTATTGCCCGTGGTTATACAATTGTGTATCATGTTATTTAAAAGCTCAATGAAGCACAAAAAAAAAACCTGAATAGCAAAGGGGAACAAAGTTGATAGCCTACTTGAAGAGAGCAGAGTGATGTAAGAATTTCCTGTGAGAACAATAACATCCACAGCCTTGAGAGCTTATTTTCATAATCATGTCTGGGGCATCATTTGAGCTTTCTGTGAATGGTTCATTAGAAAAAGAGGCAGAAGCAGTGGAAGCACAAAAGGACCATACATGCATGAGTATTCCTATCCTGCATGCACCATCCAAGCTATTTATGTAAACCAACTAACCTGATTAATAGAGAATTTAATTCAACAGACCATATATTAGAAACATGTGAAAAGTAGGTTATATATTAATCGTTTAGCCCCAAAGGCCAAACCACTATTTTATATATAATATTATATATTTTTGTAGTATTATAATATAGGCCTATACGTAGAGTATTTTGCATTGTCTAATGTATGATTGCATTATTGGGTTTTGAACAGCTGTCATTTTACTGACACATATACTAGCGCTCTGAGTTGTGGTTCTTGTAAAAGCTTGAAGGTTCGGGCCACACTGCATTTGTGCTCTTAAAAACTACAACCCCCAGAAATACGTCTTTTCTCCATTTCATTAAGATAAAACGTTATGAAAATGAATAACGAAAAAGTATTTAAACACATGAAACGGAGATTATATACTTTACTTAGCATAGAAAAGCTGGACAAAACGTGTAAAACAAGAACATTATTTCATTAATTACTCACCTGGCACTTGTTGATGACGGGTTAGAACCGGTTAGAACAAGATCAGGTCACATGATTGAAATTATCCAATCAGATCTTTTGTGCAATTTAAAGCAATAAGCCAAATGTGAGTGGTTGTCCTTTTGAAATTAGTTTGTTTTAAGGCCATCAGTGGGTCTTTTCCGCCCTTCGACCACAGGGGGCGGTAATGAGGCCATTACGGCTTAAAGCGCCACAGTCAGGCAAAGAAGAAGTCTCACTACTACGAGAAAATTTACTTGGACAGGCGACACAGAAGTACATTTATGTTTTATGGGAAGTGATTTAAAACACTGTGTTTAGGTTTTTCAACAGAAAAGACTTAAATTGTAATGACTAATGGTTGTTTCCGTAAGTAAACCCCTGGTTAACCGCTCCACCTCCGTTAAATAGACGCCTCCCTTTAGCTTTTCTGTGGAGCATCCAGGACTCTCTCACGACGTGTAACATCAGTCCAGTGCATTTAGTGGTATTTTAAAAACGGTTCATGAAATCGCTGAAAATTTACCATCAAGCGTTTTTTTTTGTTTTTAAAGATGCCATACTTATTTAGTACCTCTACGTCTTTTTGTTTTTCCAGTGGAGCGTTTCTAATATGTTATTGGCAAAACCTTAGAAATATCTTAAAGAATAAAAATAATGCAGCCCAGTATAACACAACTACTAGGTAAAGTCAAATTTTCTGACTATATCAGCCAAACAAACATGTTTAGTTTCACAAATGTTGTACTAACTGCACAGCCATTATTGTAATGTGATGTTGTGCACCCAATAAACTAAATTGATGATACTGATGGTGACTTGTACAATTCATTGTTGTGGTGTAGCTGATTTTCAAGGCATGGCATGAGTACTGTTATATTTAGCTGACCACAATTGATCAGTTATATCTGCATTTTATTAAATACATCAAATCTAACACCTTGTCGTCACTGAACCTGTCATCACCAATAACTAAGAATCTTTTTTTCATATGTAATCATATGTTACAGGGGTTTGCATGAGGTTAAGTTCATTCATTTCAAACAATCTTGTGACTTGTGAGAATCAGTAAATTGGGCTGAATTAAACAGTGCTACTGCCTTTTTGTGATAACTGGAAATCTACATGGCTGGCTTGTGTTATTGTGTGACTACAGATTCTTAAACCAGTATCAGACAATGTATACTGGGAAAAAAAGGACTTAATTCACAATGTTTAGCAAACTTTGCTTAACTCTACTGCTGTAATAATGGAGTCATGGATAAACAATTTGTAACCTTATTTGCTTGTGCTCCTTTACTTGGCCACAAGAGGGTGCTATAGCGCCATGAAAAAAGCAGTGCAATGCAATGCTGAGCTATAGAAACTTGAACACAAGGATTTTCCTCAGCTGTCTTACACAGAATAGAACTATTGAAGGTCCAATTTTTTTCGGATTATTCCTAGTTCCTAGTAAATCTATAAGGCATAATAAGCCTTCTCAGTATTTGTTTACAACTTAAAAAGAAAACAAGTTTCCGGTCAAGGATATTACTTTGTCCTCTGAGAATGTCATAACTGGCCTTGAGGAGAAATGTGCGGTGGAGGTTTGTTAATATTTCAGATGGTGGAAAGTGTTTCTGTGGAAAAAGGCTGACGTGTCACTGTGGCAGTCTAGTTTGATCCTGCAGGAGTATTAACCCGTTTATAAATGGGTCTATCATCTGATATTAAAAGTAATAAACATGCTTCATTCAAACATAAATCATTATATGAAACAGTTGAACATTTTTCTGCTACAAAGGAAAATGTGTAGTCATTTTTTATGTGAATGAAAAGGAACTGCAGAGAGAAAGCAGCACTACTATTTAACCCCATGCCATCTTTGGCATTTTGGATGAAGGGGTTTGATTTTGATTTTACTTTTTAGTGATATAATCTTGCTTAATGTCAAACATAAGAGGTATGCTGTGGTTGAAAAGAATCTATTAAATAAGCTTGGATTTAGACTCTGAGAGGGGGGAAAAAATAGAGATTAAGGACACTGTAATGTTAAGTGTAAATGTCAAACTGCAAGATATCAAGGCACACATCTTGAAGCTTTGGGAGGTGGTGAAGGTGCAAATCTGAGACGCTTCTAAAATGAACCAAACTATAAACAGGCTTGAACTGTCACATGACTTACAAATAATGCTCCTCATATACCATCATCTTTATTGTTCCATACAAGTACTGCTTTCAGGATGATCATTTTCATCAGTAGAAATAGAAACAAGCTATAAGCTTCATCTCCTTGTCAGTTTTGGAAGGAGTCCCAACACTGTTGTCACAAAACAGGTGAGCCCCTGCAGAAGGCAGGTGTTGGTCCATCAAACTCCTGTGTAAGAAGTGAACACTGCAACATCGTATTCCAGCGGTCTATGATGGCTTCAGTGCCAAACGTGTGCTCCACCTGGGTGGAGGAACATGTTCACAACCAGACTCAGCCAACACAAGTGAAGCTCGTGACATCTTCAGAGCTCAGTGGCCATCACAGCTTTCCTGTGGAGGGAAAACAGAGATGTACTATACAAGTAGAGGAGGGTGTTAGGGGAAATGCAGTCTTTTGAATGTTAACAACAGAGGTTGAAGTTGGCCGGTACAAAACCTCTGAATCGCTGCTCACGTCAGATTTTTATCAGTAATTCAAACGAGATGATAATTCAGTCTGAATATCAGGCTGAATTTGAGGTAGCTTGTATGAGTGTCTGGCCAAATGTGGATAAATCCAAGTGGTATGTCTGCATTCAAACTAAACAAAGACTAGATCTGAATCATGGAACTTTCATGTATCTTTATCCAAACTTGTAAATCCACAGGTACAGATGGCCTTAATGAGTCCCCTTTAATGTGAGAGAGCACAACTTAAATGGAAAAACATGAGCAGAAACAGGAGGAAGAACTGTGATGCAATTGTAAACTCAAATCTGCTGGATATTGATAGATCTAATGACTAGGTACCATTAAAAAGTTTTGGCACGTGCATGTATTTTTGGAGGAATTATTGAGTAATCCTTTAAGAACAGTGTTAAAGATGTGTAACACAATTAGCTGAACGTGGTAAATAGATCATGTAGAACAAAACATGTTGTTAAACGTGATGGCTAAAAGTAGTTTAAAAAAGCTGCAGGAACAGATAGTAATTTAGTTAAATGAAAATTCAGACTGTTAAACAGTAGAATAAAAATTATTTGGAGTAGACAAACTTTACGGATTATCAATCAGCTGGCTTTAGGCTTGTGTCCCAATTATTTGCCATTGCCCCAACAGATCTGGACTTAGCACTTCTCTTGTGCTCCTGAGAAGAAAATTTAAAAAAAAAAATGGCAGAGAGCTCATGCAGAGCAGGTTCAAACTGCTGCAAAATGGTGCAATTCAACCCAGGCAACTGCACAGCAACTTTTTTTTTTCTTTTGGGACAACACACACTCGCATGCGGGAACATAGACCTACCCAGGCCTTTTGCCATCTTTTTAGCAGTTGCTCATGCTCTGTGAGTGCACCTCTCCATTGGTTCAAATCCCTGGATGGAATGCTCTCCTCATCTGTCAAACAACAACAGCTTTAATGGATGGAAACCATTACAAATGCCTATACCTCTTCACTAATGAAATGTCAGTGGCATTGGTCAGAACCAATCCCAGGCGCTCCACAGCCAGCCTCATAACACCAGGTCCAGATACCTCCAATAGTGAGGCGGAGGTCCACCTCAGACATGTCATTTCCCGTGCTGGCCTCGGCGACACAGTGGTAACGGGCATCCTTGGTCAGCGGCCCCTCTTGGAGCCAGCTGCTCACGAGGACCTCTCTCTGACCCACCGGCTGGCGGTACTCCATTTTGGGGGTGTCCAGACTGTGCCCATTTATTAGCCAGTGAATGTGGACATCACTGGGACCTGAGGGACAGAGTCGGACTTGACCTGAGACCGTCGAGACACCGACATTCCACACAGATGTACTGTACATGAAATGGGAATACTTGCCTTATAGTTGGGTCCATTTGTAGTGTTCAGTTTATAGCGGTTAGACTGAATATACATGCAGTGTGTTCATAAGTACAATATCTGATCTCAGCTCTGATGTCACAGGTGAAGCCAGATTTACAATTTAATTTGTCACTGGTAAGATTACCAGTATTGCCAACAATATTTCTGTTTATATGCAACATGATCCTCCTCTTTTAGCCACATACAATAGTTTTTAAAGTACTCTGTGTCATTATCCTCGCTAATCAGTCCACATCAGTGCAAATACAAGTCAAAAATATAAGAAAACAAACCAGTGTCGAAAAACATTTGACAAGATTTATTTAGCCTCCCTACCAAGAGCAATAGTCCCAAAATGTCTGCTAGATTTATGTACATCTTCAAAAAAGGTATTTTTCCATATATACAAATATATTTACACTTCTTTACAGGCACAAAAATGATCCAGATAAAGTATTAAGATGTAAGACATTGAGCACACTATAATTTGTTCTGAGGAGAGATTCTCAACCTCAACCCTGGATAAAAAAAAAAAAGAATCAATTTCTAAATTTTACATGTTTCACATCAGACTGCTGTTACACAGTAGTATACACAAAAATGTACCGTTCCTTAGCAAAGAACCTAGAACTATGAGTACCAAACCACTCAGGTTGACAGTTTAATATCGAATCCCGGCTTTGTCTTTTTAAACATTTGCTCATTCTGCAGGCGTCTTACGAGACACCTAAAAAATGGAGATGAACAAAAGCAAAGGGAAGGGTTGTTTCCAACAAATCCAGAAACACACACACAAACACACTAGTTTATGTTGGGAAATGATGACATGCGAGGTGTTGAAAGGAGGGAGAATGAGTGAAAGATAATGCCACAGAGAAACGGGAGGGTTAAGTGAAGAATAAGATTTCCAAACCGAGCAAGAGGAGAGGGTTGGGGGTTCAGGGGTTGTGAGCTGAGTTGAAGTCACAGGCACCACTCACCCAAGGCCAGGCAGAAGAGCAGGAAGGCCTCCTGGGCATGAACGCCCCAGGCCTGGTCCTTCAGCAGGGGAGGCAACAGTCTGACCTCTGCCTCCCGGGCTTCCACATTGCGGGACTTGGAAGAGGAGGTGGAAGAAGAGGAGGAAGAGGAGGAGGAGGAAGGTAAAGCGGAGGGAGTGCTACTTCCAGAGGAGGACAGGGAAGTTGAAGTGTCGACAGGAGAGGAGGCTGTGAGGGAGGGAGTGATGGAGAAAGAGAGTATTGAGGAAAACAGGGAATCTAAACAAGGGGACGACGTGCAAAACAGACAAGAGGGAGATGAATGACTGAATAGGCTGCAATAAATAAAATAAAATAAGACATGAGGAAGATCTCAACTACCTACACATAGGGGGGAAAAAATGACATTACCACACATGGGACACATCTTAAATAATAATTCTCTGAAAATGTTCTAAAACTGAAGGTTTAATTAAAAATAATTGCAAAAGAAAATAACTTCAGATTGTTTCCAGGGATGTTTTTAGAAAAAAAGCATCAAGCATCTGAACATATTTGTTATGAACAGACCACATAAGGGAAGATGACTAGTAGAGGTTAATACACAGGAACATCAACAAGTTTTATCCATGGAGGAATGTCGACTTCACAGGGAGCAAAAAAAGAAAAATTTAAAAAAAATACAAAGACACTCAACACTGTCACTCGAGACGACTACACAGAGCAGTGGTTTGATTTATTCCAGCATTTTTCAAATATGCAAGTCGTCTCTTGTCCATTTGTTTTTCTTTTTCTGACCTTTAAACCCCACAGTGCCGCCTCACTGAGTGAGATTAAGGCCCACACACCAGGAGCTGCAGACCGCAACAATATACAACAAAGCCGGGCTATCACGTACCGAGCAAATCTTCCCTGAGAAATGACTGTAACGTTGAAGCATTCACCCAAGTCCCAATAGCCTACACATTGCTTTGAAGAGAAAAAAAATGCAGAAGAGATTATTTCTTACGCAGGCTGTACAAAAACAAGACTCCCAATTTGGAAAACATCAAAGTAACTTACCAATTTGGTAAACAATGTTTCCAATTTGGAATTTAAGAAATAGCTTTTCTTGCTGGACTAAGCTGAGGGGGCACGGCTTCCAATGAATACAGTTTTTACTTTGTCATCATAAGCTAGTTAAAACTCTACCGGCAATTGGGACACCTGACTTAAGACTTATAATGATTAAACCTCATGTGATGCCGTACGCCAAATATACTTTCTTATGAAGGAAACCGCTGAGATGCAGCAAGAGCTTGACCCCCTCTCAAATAGTCTCTATGCCGAGGAACAAAAGCAGAACAGAGGCTTTGGGCTAGCAGTAAGGTTCATCTGCATCTGCAAACTGGATGGGCTGAGATTCACAGTCCACATCGAAGGGTTTCTCCTGGGAGGAGCTGTCGTCTCCGAAGCTGTGAGAGGGGATCTGACCATTGCCGCACTCCGGCTCGGTCTCGTACCCGGTGTCACGGAGTGCCCGGAGGTTTTGGGTGGTTTGGCTGCCGTTCTGCGTGGGCTGCTCTGTCATGTTGATTTTGTCTGTCGCAGATGCTTCCATTAGACCCGCTTCACAGGTCCGATACTCAGGCTGATGAGCGCTCTTGTGGCTGCCCAGCAGAGCAGCTCGCAGACGCAGGCAGGGGGCTGGAAGATACTGCATGTAGCAGTTGTACGCCAATGCGGCCAGGAAGAGGAGGAAAAACAGGAGGAAGAGGAAGAGGAGGGCGGTGCTGTTGTTGTGTTGTAAATACTCCGCCGCTGGGTCCTGGCTGTCTGGGCGGGGAGCCTTAGAGCTGGGGGGAAGATGCTGCTTTGGCTGGAACTTAATTGTGCTACTGGGGAGCGGGGTTAGTGATGAGTCAGTTTGGGGTGGGGAGGTGAATTGGACTGTGGCTGTGAAGCTCGGAGGGCCGAGGGCCGAAGTTAGTGGGGCTCTGTCTGTCTTACCATTCCTTTCAGCTGCGTGTGTGCTAGATGTGTCCTGGCTGCCGAGGGTGGTGGTCACGTGGCCTGCCTGGTGCGGGGGTCTGGGCGGGAGGTCCAGAGTCAGGACGTATGCAGCCAGGAGGCGGCTGAAGTTCTTGCCGGCGGCAGGGGCCCATTCCACTGACCAGCACTCGTAGTGACCTTGATCCTCCGGAGCCACACTGTAAATAAGGAGACCACTTTCGCCTGCGAGGTGGAAGCGAGAGGCCTCCGTGAGAACCGAGCCGTTGGATTTCCACATCACCTGGGCCAGGTTGGAGGGTGCCAGGCACGGCAGCTCAGCAGAGCTCCCTGGTTTCACCGTCACACTCTGGTAGTCCTTCAGAGACCGACCTGATGCTGTGTTACAAAACAGAGAGAAGATGATCACTTTTGGACATGTTACGCCTGGCTTAGTTACAGGTTTAGGACAATCATACAACATCACTTACATCACTGACAAAACATGTAGCCTTGAGGATGAAAAAGGCATTCACAATATGTCATAGTATTATGATAATCAGTATCCAGCATGATATGTATTGTATCAACCAGCTTGATTTGTACTTTGAATTGTCTGGTAAGATGCTCTGCAGGAGTAAATGGACTTTACATTTAAGCTTCTTTACTAGGCTGTATGTGATGATGTTGCACCCTACCTGAGGGACACTTGTCTGCGTCACCATTCAGACTCTGGATTAGCCTCCTGAAAAAAACAAACAAGCATTATTTACATCCAAAATGTGCACACGAGGGCTGTGAATCGGCAACACTCTCGTGATACAAGACATATGACTCAATTTATTGCGATACTGTAAGCCAGGCGATATATTGTGATTTTTTAAATTTAATTTTGGGAAAACTGTCATAGTATTAAGAACACACAACTATGTGCAGGAAAAATAAGTAAACAAGTTTACTCTTCCATGCAACCAGAACAGTGGGATCTGCATCGTATTTATCACTGTCCCTGTAAATTAAAATGAACATTGGCCCTTTATCAACAAAAAAAAATAGATAAAATAAAAAAATAAAACCAAACTATTTAAAAAAAATGTGTTTTAGAATCAATACAGTAATACAAAGCATGATATTGTGATACTCAAGTGAATCGATATTTTCTTGCAACCCTAACGCACACACTCCGAAATGAAGAAATATACAATCTGAGACAGTAAAGCAGGTCAGAGTGGATGGAGTATCAGTAAAGATTTCTCTCAATGGTGGTTTTGCTTTCGTTAACCAGTGTAATAAAGCATGAGTGGAGTACCGGTATGTAGAAAAAGAGATAACAGTGAACACTGTCAATCTAGCTTGGTGATAAGCTACCTATGCTGTTGGCTGGGAGCATCAAAGATATTGACACAGGCAGCAGTGCGGGGGTCCCAGGCGCAGTATGGGTCTCGAGCCAGGACACAGTTATCGCAGGACAGATACCTGCCACAGAAGGCTGTAGGTGACTGGACTACACCCAAGTCTGAACCAGCGTACAGGGATCGAGTCTGTGGAAACACAACGTTGTCAATGTGAATATCTCAAAGAAAGAAGTGTGCAAACTTTCACATAAAAATAACACTTATTGATGACTTTGGAACAGGTTCAAGAGCCACAAAGATAAACCCTTAACCACACACGTCTATAAATCTTTTGAAAAAAACAAAATCAGCAACATGTCTGTCTGCACAAGTTGAAGTTTGTGGTTGTCAACTCCAGACAACCACAAGCACACAGTGCAGTGAAGACAAACATCATCTGATTTAGAGAACTGCTGGTCATACCATCTTTGTGGCAACTTCCCTTTGCGATCACCAGAGTGAGCACATTAGAAAAACATTATGTAAATTCCCTGAGCTCAATGCACGTTTTCCAATTCTTGTGCTCTTTGTACCGTCACTGACCTCAGAGGACAACAGAAGGTTCTTGATGGACTCAGAGTTCTTCAGGAGCTGGATCTCCTCCACAATATGCACTTCTCCTTCAAACACCACCGACTTGTGCAGGACTCCTTTATCTAAAGACGAGAATGGTGAAGCTTGAGTCATTCAGCCAGATTCGAAGCCTGAAAATAGCCTCTTTAAAACAAAGATTACAATGCGAGATGTTTCATTAATAAGTTAACCGATGTGTTCTTACCTGTTCCGGTGAAGATGACGTCGTAAATGTTCCCATCGAGCGCACGGACCCTCTCCACGACGATCTGGGTGTAGTTGACATCTTTGGTGATGAGGCGAGGCCCGTTACCGATGGGCAGGACGGGATCCTCCAGCAGGGGGTGGTCCTTGACAAACTGAAGGGTCTTGTCTGGCAAGTGGAGAGAGCTGCTAATGTTCTGCTGTCGCATCATGTTGTTAATACACTGGTGGAGGAAAAGGGCATGAGGTGTTTTTAATAATATATCCTGGCCTACAACAATCTTTGCGCAAACATGTACACAAAAAACTGAGCTCTGTCTTAATTATTCGAGCTGGAAGCTACTTACTGCTCCAGGACGTGGAGAAGGAGTGATGCCGTTGTACCGGACCCACTTGGTGTGGGACTGCTCCACTGTGGCCTTCTGCATGTACTTGCCCTTGGAGAAGACCTCTTCCACAGCTGTCATGTTGTAAGCACACACTGCTGACAAACCCACATTACCCCTGGGAGTAGAGGATGATGATGGAGTCAAAGTGGACAGAAGCAGGGGGAAGGGAAGAAAAGTGAATTTAAGGACCTGCATTATATCGTAATATCCCACTTTTTTCTGACCCCTAATGATCCCCTGGCTCATTAGTTTCAAATCACTGACCACTGGGAGGTGAAGACCCCATAGATGACTGTGTCCCTCCAGTCTGTCCCCTTCAGAATGAAGACGTCATGTACTACATTGAAGACAAAGTTGAGCTCAGGCATTGAGCAGACCAGCTTGGCTTTCAGGAAGGACGTCCATTTCTTCTGTAGGGTGCGCTGCCCCCCGAGGTCACCCTGTGGAAGAGAGATTCATCAGCACTTTAGGTAGTGCGGGGAAAGGCAGAGGAGAGGTGGAAGGAAAGTCCAAAGTCTTACTGTCCCTGTCAATAGTCCAGATAAGACAACTGTTGACAAAAATGGTTAATACACGCGTCTAAGCCAGCTTCAGTAATCAACATTCGGTCAAATCAATACGATTTTGGAGCTACGAGTGCTTAGGAGACTTTTTTGACTCGAGTTTCGCCTCCCAGGCTTCATACAAGCTGTGCTACCTTATTGGTGAATGTTGCCGAGGCTATATGCAGTCTGCAAAATACCTTCAGACACTAAAAAATGTACCGCCATTGTCATTTTTTGGGGTAATATTTATATTTACAGTTAAGAGTCTACTTAAAAGCATTTCTATAATTGCACAATAACATGTTTTGTTATACTACCATTTAAAGTATTGGAAAAAATAACCAATTTCATCATTGTTTGATAAATACGTGTATGTATGTTAAACGTGTATTTGGAAGTGACAATAAACTGATTCTGTATAGTTTTTAGTAAAATGTCCCTTCATTTCTGATTTTCGGTGAAGGTATATTAAAATATTCAGTTATGTTTTGAGGAAGATTTCTTTGTAAACCTCGAGACAGGACACAAGTTGTTTGTTTGACGAATATTTCCCTGCTGCAGCAGTATTTTTGGTGACTTGTATCTGCATGACACAATGGGTAACATAACTGACTACCTATTGTTGATTTGTACCATGATGTGAGCTCAGGTTAGATCAAGAAGAGAGATATAAGTTGATGCAAGGAGGGAGAAAAAGGAATCTAGGCGGAGAAAGACATGTGAACACAGACAACAGGAACATACGGGCTAAAGAGGGATGGCTGCTGGTATGTGCAGATGGTACATGACGTGCACTGACCTTACAGACGCGTGCCACCCTGGGGATGAGCAGCTTGCCAAAGAATTCGTACTCCACTGATACCTCAGTGAAGAAGTAGTAGATTTTATCGTCCTCACCGTCTACTCTGCTTGTCCCTTCCCTGATCACGTCGGCAAAAACAAAACTGGGCTCTGCAAGGAAAGCAGAAATGTATTGATGAAAGGGACTACAGGAAACTATGACGAGGACAATTGATCTGCTATTGTCAAAGCCTGATTGTGTTGTAAAAAAAACTCTCCTGACAACCTCACAATCTTTAAAATAATGCTAGAAGTTCACATGCAAGTCCTCACTCACCATTGAGCCATGATGTGGAGTACTCTGTCCTCAGCAGGGACTGGGATGGAGAGTATCTGGAAATAATCGGTTCACTGCCTAAGAAGTTATAAGCTGTCCCCGAGTACAGCTCTCCATCTGACCGAAAAGGAGACAAGAGAAACGAAACAATTCATTTATTGTCCAGCTTTTGTACCCTCCCTCCCCATTGTTAATTGGGGATTATACTGCAGGGCTGACAACCAATAGGGCTCTTTGTGAAATGACATAAAACTGCCCTCAACTCACCAACCATGACAGTAGTAAAGCTCTGTGAGGGGTCAAAGGAGCACTTTCCCCTGCCATCTTCAGATCGACCATCCAACGAGAAGTCAGCGAGGTTCTGCGAGAGGAAAGCAAGATTAAATTTCAGTTAAATGTTGCTGTGATGATTGGTGTGCCCAAACACATGCTCATTTGTGCAGTGTGATGTTACCAGTTGCGGACGGATTGAGCATTGACCTACCAAGTAGTCACACTGTGGTTGAAAGGCGTGTGTGCCGCAGACATACAGCCGCTCATCGTCTACGACTTGGAGAACTCGAATGTAGTTCAGACAATCCCTCTGGAAAGAAACGTTCGATAAACTAATTTATGATATTTTATTCTAGATTGTTAGTTTAAAACACTAGAAAGAGTGAATCCGACACCATAAGAGACCGATAAAACAAGATTAACAAACAATATGAATTACTGAACTGACCTCTTTTGATTTTCCTTTAAGCGTGCACATCATCATGTGGTTTTCTGCAACGGTCCACTGAACCTTAAAATGTTTGTTTTTTTGAAAAATCATAATTTAAATAAAGTATTTTTACATTATTTTTTCTCCCCGTCACAAATCTCCTCTTTGTATTTTGTTACCTTGTTGTTTCTGACCGTCACATTCTTCTTGCTGAGCTCAAAAATGGCCTCCCTGGCTCCCACATACAGAGCATCTCTTTTCTCACTCAGCAACAACGTGGAGTAGTTGAAGATCTCAGGCTCTGAAAACTCCATCAGATCCAAGTCTGAGCAAACAAAAACGTTTGATCACATTACTTTAGATTAGAAAACTACCATAAACTAAGCATGCTCACTTTTACTTCTCAACACGTGTATTCTATTCATATAATGGATCACATGAGTGTAATGCGAAATGATGGTAATCACCCAACTGTCCATTCCCCCTCAGCTCTATAGCTTTTAATGTCTTTCAGCTAATTGTTTTGGTTTTCAGCACCAAACAGCAGACAGACAGTTAGCGACTAGCTGGTGAGCAGAGTGGATGGAGACATTTTTTCTCAGGAGACGGTGGAGACTAAAACAGACCTAAAAGGAGAGTGAATATTGGACTAAAATTAATCAGACGGCCAGGAACACAACTCCAAATGAATGCTAATGCTGCTCCACGTCTGCTAGATAAGAAAATAGGCGCCAATTTGCTAACAAG
Source organism: Hollardia meadi (assembly GCA_037974645.1). Classification (NCBI taxonomy): domain Eukaryota; kingdom Metazoa; phylum Chordata; class Actinopteri; order Tetraodontiformes; family Triacanthodidae; genus Hollardia; species Hollardia meadi. The sequence goes on from JBBPCS010000729.1 coordinate 3,194,373, forward strand.
TTCATTATAATAACTTTATACGCTTATAATATGTTGGTATTGTGCTTACAGCTTGTTTCTAAGCTATTGCTTGTTCATGTCGAAACAATACAACGCGAGATACAGCCTAAAATTTGATGTTTGCGCCTTATATTGCTGGTCGTTTTTATCTGCTAGCTTAATATGCTCGCTGTGCTCGCTATGGATCTCGAAGAATCGGTCATAATCTGTGCTCACATTTAGTTCTCCCATCAGAATGAATAGACTCAGCTAGTCTGTTAAAAGGGGCGGGGCAGGGACGAAACCCACGTGACACAGATACAGGAAATGACTCTTCATTTAACCTTCTGCCCCCTCTGAGCATGTTTGAGGTTAGAGAGAAGAAAATCTGTGAAGTTTCTCCTTATGTAAGTGATGCAACCTGATTTTAAACTCTTGTAATATGAGCCCAGTTTAAGTGAGACACATTGTGTTGAGTCTCTCTCTCGTTATACGACGTGTTGTGATTGATGGCAAGTCTAGTGGCGAGTTCATGTCTGACTGGCTTTGGTTGTGCCAGGTGCAAGCGGGTTCAGGTTGCAGGTGCCTGGACATAAACACCACAATGATGAAAGCAAACACCGTCACTGATTGACTGAAACAGTGACTGTGCCACTGCGAGTGGAGAAACTTGACTTTATTACAGGGTGAGCCATACTGGTTCTCACAGAGCGGCTGAGTTACTGGAGCTATTTATGTAAACGGCAGCATGCAAACAGAACTTCCCCCTGACAGGAAGTGTTCAAACCAGAGAGTCTGTGGTGAGACTGAGGGCACTACCTTCAGATACATGACAGAAAACAGATGTCACTGAACTATCCATTGTGTTGAGAGAGATTTTTGATATAAATAAATATATGTCTACAGTTTGGCGGCTCAGTTCGCCATGCAGTGCTAGTGGAGGAACTGAACTTGTGAACTGAAGGTTGAGTAAACTCGTAAATGCCAACTCAGACTTACAAGCATGACTTCCCAATTTGATTTTAAATCAGCAGAGGTTTCAAAAGAACATTTCCCAGAAATAGTTTACATTTCTAAGGAGGGGATTTACTGTAAAAAAAGACAGTAGTATAGGGGTGTTGCTAACAACAATCTTATCTATTTTTTCACCCACTTCTATGCATGAACATTACAGTAAAAAGTTTATATTTTCCTCTCTTTATTCAGCTTTGTTGACTTCGGGTGTGGATGTACAAGTTCCTAGTATGTGTGAACAATCTTGGCCAATAAAGCCGATTCTGATTCTAATATGGTAAATATTTGATTAGTTGTTACATCTATAAATTGACTGATTTGAAAAGCAAAAAATAACAAAAAGTAGTCGTACGGTCTAACTTTTTCTTGCTACATCACCAGCAAATGTTTCGTATTTTTATTTAATGAATGATTAGTTTAGCTAAGGAGGGATTAGCAATCAAAACTGTTTTTAATTATTTAAAACCCCAATTCAGCCTTACCTTGGTGTCTCCAGGAGGTTCGAGGCACAGCGTGGGGTCCATGGGTGGAGACCTCTAGGAGCAGCCCCAGAAACACTCCCAGCACGCCAAATCCCATATTAGACTCTGTTAACTTCGGAACTGTGAAGTTTCCTCTGCGAGACAAAAGCAAAGCGATACACTAACACATGATGCACCAGAGAAAAATGTTTATGAATGAATGAGCTCCTCACAGGCTGATCTTATCATGCAGCACAGATACTAAAAAGGGGACAGGCTTCAAATCCACTTCCTGCATATGGAGAGCTGGCAGGACTGATTCATCCTCTTTTGTATTGCTTAGTAGGTTAATGCAGTGCGTCACATGCAGTTGAATGAAATCAATGAAAGGATATATTTTGGATTTGGATATTTTGACCGTTCTATGATACAAGAGCTGCAGCTTTTCTTTTATGACAGTCAATGAAATGTCTTTGGGTTTTGGGCTGTTGTAACATTTTACAGACTAAATGATTAATCGATTAATAGAGAAAAGATGAATTGATGATGAAAATAATCATTAGTTGCAGCCCTATATGGCATTAAGGTATGCTGTTGTGAAAGATCAGAAAACCCAGTGGGAGCATAAAGTGAGTTTTTGATAACATGTGAAATGTGGACATACATATGTGTGAGATCTTTTATTTCACTTTTTTAAATGCATGTGCTTTATTTGTATGGGTTTTAAGGAAATGTGTACAGTAGTCAGTTCCCTATAAATCAGGAATCCATGTCCTTTCCACTTCATGAATCATTAGCCATATTGTTTAAAACACCGCAAAACAAAGTAAATAAACTCACGCCAGTGTTCAAAAACAACTATGCCATTTGCAATTTTCATACTTTCATGCTGTCATCTGAAGGCTGCCATGCAAATTGCTGGTTGCTTTTGGAAAGTGGCATCATTTCAGAAATGTGGGGTTAAATAACGAAGCTGGAAAACAGATGGATGCGGAGTTCCATCTGAATGAGGACTCGGACAAGGGGCAGCGAGGAGAAAAAAGGGAGGGAGGGGTGCAGCACGTGATGAGGGCCTGAACCAACATAACAGGCAGAAAAACACCTCCAGAGTCCGCGTGTTTGAACTCTATGAACAGTGATGTTAAGGTCGTGTCTTATGATAATTGCATGACACGTTTATTTTTGGCATGCATGTCTTGAAACAACTTGAAACAACTGTCTTGAAACAAAAATCCCCTCCTTTCCTCCGACTTGTTGTTCTGCACCTTTGTTATTGGACACAGTAATAGGTGTATGCCTCAGATGATGATGACGACAATAACCCGACAGCATTCCTGGTAGCCATCAGCTCTTATTAGATGCGGGTGTTGTTTTCCTGCCTTTTAACAGTTCTCTCTTGGTATATTCACGTCAGGAAGTGCCTGATAAGGACTCCATTAGGCTGCTCTGTGCCATTTGTGTTAAGTGTTGAACTCATCCAGACCCACCTCAGGAGGTTGATGTTGTCAGTGTATTCAATAAGTTGTCATAATTTAATGTAGGTTTTGTTCTTTAGTGCTCAAGCAAGTCACTACAGATTCTGTACACTGATAAAGTCCATTAATTATTCTCAAATGTTGAGAAGTGATTTAATAAATTATATTTGGTAGTATTGGTTACCAATGGGGACATGGTTTTATCTTGATACAGTCATTTTGTTGGGACTCATGATTTCTGGTTGAACAAACCATATTTCAATTTTAGGTCAGCAGAAAGGCTGGAGGAAAAAAAAAAGCTCATGCTTTAAAGCTTAAGTAAAATATTAAAATAAATCTCTAAATCTGTTCTCAATCCTGCTTGTAATACATGCAATGTTTGCCAAATTTACTGCAATGCACATGCAAAATAATCTTCAATTTTCATGACTGTCAACCAAATTAATTGTGACAAAGATTGATCACCTTCTTTTACTCTGTAAATATTATTATTAACAACAGTTTGAACTCAGAAAGTGATTTACTGACATAATTCAATTGTAAGGCTCAAGTGATTCCTTTCTCTTGATCCAATCATGCAAAAGGAGCAGTGTGGGACATGTCAGCACAACTCCAGGTCTGTACCTGAGCGTGGGGGGGGGGGGGGGGGGGGGGGGGGGGGGGGCGGGGGGGGGGGGGGGGGGGGGGGGGGGGGGGGGGGGGG
>JBBPCS010000729.1:3198104-3232275 GCA_037974645.1 Hollardia meadi
CCCCCCCCCCCCCCCCCCCTTTAACTCAGATTAAGTTGACTTTTACAATACTGGAGATGGCCTTGTTGTTGGAGTAGGCAGAAGGCAGGTGGGTCAAGCTAGCTGGGTGACTGTGTGCACAAAGTAAAATGATCTGGCACAGAGCAGGTTATTCTGGTTCTCCACAACACGCTCGAAGGAAGCTGAAGTACCCGTAGCACACATCTGCAAAATGGGTGGGCCGGTCACGGAAAGAAGGGGATAAAAGGTTATCGGGTGTCTTGTAAGACGAGGATTAAGATAACAGGAACCAACAAGCAGTCTCACCATATCCCAAGAACATGGATTTAAGTAGCGTCCAAACTAATGAAAGGTTTTCAGTAGAAGTCAAAATCAAGGGGCTGAGGGACGATTTTGTTAAAATGACATAAAAGATACCATCTTACAAGGAAAACTTGAAGAGTCTTTACTCTTTTTATGGGTCATTTGTGCTCATTTTAGATTTTATAACCAAAATTAGAGAACTACTGATAAGATCGTAGGGCGAATAAATCACTGTCAACCATGTTTTAATGACCTAGTGGCATGATTGTGGCTCATTCCACCCAAATATAGGTTAGTAATCAGTTGCCCAGCAGAGGGGGAGATAAATCATGTGGCAGAGCACATATGAACAATCAATGAGGGCCACCACAGCTAGAGAAAAAAGCAAGAGAAGGATAATTGATAATTGATTATTGGCGTGGTTGCAAATAAATACAAATGGCCCCTGAGGTATGACCCTCCTAATACTGGGATTGTTGGTTTTGTTGTGAGGGTTTCCATCGACTAAATCTGGCAAAGATGGAATTCCATCCCGGCTTCAGCCCTAGCCATGGACTCCACTCTGCTAAAGAGGGGGTCGAATACACAAGGACCTATTGTTTGCTGAAGATGAGGGCAGCCTCCACTCCACTCCACTCCACCCCCCCATCATCACATCCACATCATCACTGAGGAGTATTCAACAGTGAACAGAGAGAGAGGGAGAGCAAAGGAGTGAGAGAAAGGCGTCACTTCTCCCTCTCATCCAGCTCTTTAACGGTCTTGCCAATTTAAATGCCAAGACAGCTTAGTCCTGAGCCGAGCCAGCGTTTTTAAAGATCATACAAGCCCATGAGATCTGGAAGCATCCCGTCAAAAATGTTCCATAAACTGTGTGATGACGGAAGCAGAAACTATTCCCGCTAGAGAGAGAGAGGGAAAGAAAGGGAGTACACAATATGACTGGATGAGATAACAGAACTGAATCCATGATGACAACCCAAATGGACAGAATTTCTCTCAATTTTTAGCCTTTAAAATAACCAACAATTGGCACACTGCATATAAATAAAAGCCACAAACTAGACTCATCCCTCCATCTGTGCACTCCTGATGCCCTCTATCAATCTTACCACTCCGAGCCTTATTGAGGGCAAACCGAACAAAAAAAGCTTTAAACCCCTTTGAGTCAGTATTACAGTAGCAAAAGGAGCACACTGGCAGCTACCCTAGGCTGCTGAGAGATTAAAGGAGTGGCCACACTGGCCTGGGATATTTAAGATGGTTACCATGCTGGCAGGTCTCTTTGAGCCTTTTGTGTTCCCTTCTCAGCTCCTTTGGCTGGGCAGGAAGGTTGACACCTGCTTGGGGCCTTGGGGTTCCCAGTACTGTGCTGTTAACTGGGCACAGAAATTGGCAAGCTGCCCACTGAGGACAGGGGACAGAGGGGGGCGGGGGGGACTGGAGCTCCGCCTATCTGTTCACAAGCACTTTGCATGGGTTGAGTATGAAAGAGAGAAAAAAAAATATACAACACAAAACAAAACAGATGTGGCAACAATTTCATTTCAGCTGAAGCCACTTATAATAAATCACTGCATAACTAAATTTAGTTGGCAGTTATACACTTTTTGATTATTGTTTTACCCTTCGGAACACACTGGTAGCTAGTTAAGCGTCACCACAATGACTACAGGATCACCAGGGCAATCTACTACAATTACTTTCTTGTATAATTGGTCAGTTCTAAAGCAAAAAAAGAGGCTGTTTGTTCTTCTTTCTCATGGTAGAGCAGTGAAGGACAAAATGATAAGAGAGGTGTACAAGACAGATCTGCAGGATTGTAATAAAGAAAAACAGCTTCCTTCTGGTGCATGCAGATAAAATGCTAAATCAAATGAGCCAGCATGAAAAGTCAACAGACTGCAGTGCAACAAAACAATATGCTCCATTACTGCACTATAGCGAAAATGTTCGATTCCAACGAGGTGTACGAAATATCAACACGAACCACACGGACAGTTTTCCGTTATCCTGAGTTGTATAAAGTTTAAACCCAACCCTTCACGTTCATCAATGGGGAGGCCCTGGTGCTACACATATGGTGATTGATCAGCATGGGCTACTTGTGTTTTTCCCTACAAGTTTTTGATGCTGGTGGAGGTGAGTGTGAAGACCAGATCAATAACACAAACACACACCCAAGAAGCCATTTCCACTGCAAAACTTGTGCTCGCTGCTGTCTCTCACAGTGAATCAAACAGTGAATACACAGAAGAGTCTCATATTCAGAAATGAAACAAGGCAGACAGTCGCTCCAAATATAACTGAAGCACAATAAAGCCCGGTCACATATGATGCATGCATTTAGTGTTGCATTGCACCGCTTGTGTTGAATCTGGCTTTAGTGGGAATTCAGATCAAAAACAGCCCTGCGATGGAACAACGTTACAACTCTGGAAAGGCGCCAAACTATTTTTTCTTTTGTCACGACAATTGCAAGGTAAATATTAAATAAAAATAGTAAAAATTAAATATGCTCATGTTAGAAAGTAATCCACTAGGAATGTGTGCTTGCATGCATCTGATTGGCCAAAGCGGCACCATACTGGATGACTTCATAATACAGCAAAAGTTAAGTTAGATTAATTCAAACGAAGCCGGTCTGAACCCAGCCTATTTGGCTGATTTTGAAAAAAACATCCCAAGCTGGTATGGTACCGTGCACAACAAAGGGCAAGAAGTCTCTGCAGTTCTCTGAGGTTCAAACTAGTTAGAACCTCACTGGTACACATTAACAGAGCATCTGTGATATCAGTGAGGTGAGGTGCCTGCACGGAGCCTAAAGGATACTAAGAGACGACAGCCACAGCCTGTTGACCCTGCTGCTGTCTGCAAATGATACAGAAGTATTTGCTGCCGTACCACCAAACTACAGCTTTATTCCTCCCACTGTGCAACTGCTGAACTCATCCTCCACACTCCACCTTTGAAAAGTTTATTTTTGTGACGTAATTATTTATTCATTTGTTTAGTTTTTGTCTTTTTGTGTGTACCATAACTTGTGTTCTATTTCAATCTTAGGGCAATTAAATCAACCTTGAATCTTTAATTTGATTTTGTTTGTGGCGACTGCCATCTTTTCAAATATTACAAAAGAACTGGCCAATAAGCAAATAGTGCAAGTGAACTAAAGCCGTATTAACTACACCACCATATATGCTCTGAAGAGAGTCTAATTGCTCAAGACCATGTGGAGGCCACTTCACCACTTGCCGCTTCATTTCCAATGCAGAGAGAAAAGAGGCTTCGCATCCTGTGAGCATAAATTATGTGAGGATACAGATTGTAGTGGAGGGTGATGTGAGGGAGTTGGACATTCAATGCCTGCCAACAACTCCAGCCCCTTACTTCTTTTTCCACTCACTGGCTCACTTTTCCATGTACTCACTCATCATCAATGCACAGAGATGCTCTTCTTCCTTTTGCTGCAGCACGCCAAGAGGCAGCTTTTCATTTCCCCCCCCCCCCTCCTCTGTGCTTGGTTAGGCCCATTGGTGCAACAGACAAAGCAGTTAAGCAGTTAAATTTGTGGAAAGTGTCTCTTCTGGCGGTTCAATATGCACACCTAGTTTGCTGTAAGTCGTTCATCTTCCTCTTAATGAAAACAAGTGTTGTCAAGTTGCTGCTCCTTGTATAGTCAATATCATATTGTCAATTCAGCACCAAGGACGAGGGGACGAGGGATTGTTTTTTGGTGCTACTATAGCTGTTTCTTAGACAGCAGACCAACCTATAAGCATCGCAGGTCATGTATCCTCTCTTTCCTATGTCCTTCTCTTACATTACAGAATGCTGTTCATACGATTCATTCATTCACATCATATATCACAATTTATCAACTTGTGGCTGGCTGACACGTCCCTACCAGCCTTGCTGAGAGAAGCAATGTCTATTAGGTACACTACCTGTCTTGGTAGGTTAATTGACAAAAAACACCTTTCTGTATAACACAATACAGTTCAGCAGGACCACAAACTAAATCCTCAAAATGATCATAGTTGAATCATCTTTCTTAAAGTTTCAACAAATCTGAACATTACGTAGGTAGCATAGATAGGATTAGACTGCATTAGTTTTTATTAAGTGTGCCTAATAAACTGGAAACTGAGTGCATATACAGTATCACAGTTTCCTAGTTGTACAGTGCTGACTTAATCCACCAGACCATCTGTGGAGTACCCACCCAGCTGTGGGAATAGTGATAACACAGCACAGCATTGACACTCTATGCTAATTAAGGCCAATCGTATAATTTGACTGGCATGTAATAATCACATGACTGCTGATAGATAATGAATAGTTTAATTAAGAAACAGATGAAAGTTACCGAGTAACCAACTCACGTTAAACCCGCAGTGCAGAACTTCTGTCTCCTCCTCCTGGCAGTCAGAATAATGACACTGTAATTAAACACTGTTGACATGCTTAGGACACCATAGGCTGGACCATAGGTCTAGTTGCTGTATCCTGTAACCCATACTGAAATCTACTCCATTGCTATGGTTGTTCCACTCTTCTGCTCTGAAAAAACAACTTTTGAAACAACAAAAATGCATCCTTTGCCACCAACACCGGTTTTTGGTAAGGATATTCGCTTATATGAAAAGAGTACCACACTCCTGGTTTACATCAATTGGTGCCAAATATCAGTACTTGAGAGTGCATTTGGATGGGAGAGTGGCTTACGAGTACAGAGAAGAGCGAGACTATGTCAGCCCCTACAGCTTGTTCAAGTCACAGTGAGTCAGGGTAATGGAGAGCTGAAAGCAGTCACAAGTGTGGTTACACTTTTCGAAATACACAGATTACACCTGCTGCAAAATGCAAAGTGACCAGGGCTGCATGTCTAACCTGGAGAAACATGGTCAAACACAAAATATATCTAAAAGCTGAAACGTGTACGGTGTTTGATGGCCTGAAAGCCAAGTCCCCACAGCAGCCGAAGCTAACATTAGCATGCCTGCAGCCAGCACTAGAGCAGTTGAACCCTCAATGGATGATATAAATTTAAATGGAGGCATCTTTTGCAGCATTTTTACTGCCTCATTACAAAAGCAATAGTTTGTGAATTGCATACTATTTTCAGGGAAATATTACAGGACGTAAGCACTGTGGTAGTGACGACAACAACAAAACAATGCCGTTGTTGCGCTGTATTTCGTGACCCATCATATATCATCATAAGAATTACTATGATCTTTAATTTAAGGATCTGCAGAGTAATTAATTAAAAGTTAAAGTTAAAAAGAGAAAAGCCTCTAGCATTACCCACAACACATTTACACGTAAAGCATATTTGCATTCCACGTAATTTAAATCAGTGATCACATGCTATGGTTTGTCAGCAATCACATTCACAAACTGGTGCTTCTTTCTCCAACAGCACGAGGGCTTGCTCTGATATTCTCCTGGGGTATTGTAGGTTATTTGGAGCCAGGCCTGTATGAGCATGAGTGAGCGAGCATTCACTTGAAACAAAATACCGGGACCACAGAGGATGACACACTGATGGGGACAGATGTCGGCTCCAATGTCATTTGCAGATTAATGGAGTTAGGCTATAGATGTGGCAAAGTCTCGAGCACACTCGCATGTGTACACGATAACGCCAACTGTGGGCATCAAATCCCTCTTATGAGACCGGACAGGGAAAAACAGCCAATCTCAAAATACTGCCAGCTCCATTAGAGTTTTGGGTTGCATTTCCCCAAAGGCTGATGAGCTGTTTCCGACTCCTAACGTAGGCAATCAAGGCTTTACTGTTTACTAGTATGAGCTGAGCTACTTGTATGACAACTCCAGCTGACTATTTAACTTCCATCTCATGAGCGAGGCTACAGTCTCATGGAAACAAGGAGTGTTCCGCTTACACTTATCTAGCATTGCACTCCAATAACACTCATGACTCATGATGGAACAGTCAAAAAAAAAAGATTTTTTCATTCCACACTTTATTCTTCCTCATCAAAACTTACATTACCCACAATGCAACTCAAACGCTGACAGTTCAGTCAGAGATTTGGGTGAGTCATGCTAGCAGCAGCTAATGACGCCTCATGTTCAAGGGTCTGGTATCCTTACTTCCTACCTCCACATCCATTGTTGTTGGGGTTTTTTTTTTAGATATTCAAACTTGTAGCCTTCAGCCCCACCCAACGTTGGCTCAAGTTACATCAATGGATGCAATAAATCAGTCTTCATATAAAAGAAAAGTTTCAAAAGTTTTTTTTCCCACATATGCAGTGCTAGTACTCCTCATGACATGTAAACATACTTTGATGTGTAAAATTGGTGGAGTTTCCCTTACTTCCAAGAACAATTTCTCAAATTATCTGGATAAATCAACACGCAACAGTTCAACCTGCAGCTCTGGTCCGTGTCCAGACCATGTGGAATTCACTAAAGATAAGACCATCAGCCTTCACTTGTGAAGTGCAAAGCCACTGTGTCATGTTAACATAAAGTCATCTGAAAGCCAGCGAACAGCTGTGGGACCTCGACTGCACAGCTGACTACTGGTCGTGTGGAGAAAATCATCTGAAAACTCCAACAGATGATGCGGCGGTCATCGTGCATTAACCTCGGTGAGCTCAGTGGGTGACAGATGTGAGGAAAAGTTCAACTTTTAAAAAGTCAGATCAAGGATTAAAAGCATGATCTGCTACATTCTGAACATTAATCCACATTTAAGGCCGTGTGATGACAAGGAGCACATAATGCTAATTTCTGCGTAACAGGCTGGAAACTGGTACAGAAAATGAAGGAGGTAGAATTAAAATGTAGGTAAACATCAACGACAACCCAAATGTCTAAACTGAGGAAAAGAGCTTGTGTGAAGGCAACACTATACAGAGGATGTTAAATGGAAACCCTCCTATATAATTACTAGTTGTAGGCCCCTACTGAGCTAGCATGTCAACCTAAAGTGGCCACAGCAAAGGCAAATAAGGGGTCAGGTCCAGTAAAGGGTATATTTAGTCTGCCGATGGCAAGCTTTTTAAAAACAGCACGCCCTCTCCCTGAGTCACATGGCTCTGGAAGATCTGAAAAACTTCCCTATAAACATACAGGCAAGTGAAGTGAGCTAACTACAGGAACAAGGTTTGCTGTGTGGTGTTCCCCGTCTAAGTGCCTCTGTAGTACAGAACACATAATCACCATGTGCTTTTTTTTTTTATTAAAAAAGAGAAAATAGTGGACAAGTTTTACTATAGCCATCTGCAATGGCAAAAGTAACAATAAAGGGACTCAAGAGAAGAAGCTACTTATGCATTTACACATCTGAAAACTGCCTTTTACGTCGTCATCCCAAGTACAATATAATTAATGCTCCTTTTCCCTCTGTCCATATAATAATAATCGTGTATTAGATGCCAGATGCCAATATTACCAATATGAATAGTACAATGATTTTTTTTTTTTAAAAGAAGATGTTTCCTAGAAGAAGACAATGCAAACTTCAAAAGCTAAGCTGAGCTGCTGTGAGGAGAGTATGCAGAGGATACAGCTCTTCAAATGTTGTATAGAAAATCCTGTGAAAAACTTTTTTTTGTCACTTCCTGGGATCACATGAAAGCCACTACTCACAGCAAGGTCATAAACGTTTCACTTGATGTAGTTTCCTTGAGGCTACTGTTGATGCCAGCAAGGCCTTGAGGCGTATAATGTGGGACTATTTTGGGAAGCTGCGAAAGCTCAGCTGAAGGCCTTGTGGTCCCCAGATGAAGGCCTTGCGGTCCCAAGTTGGTGAATGGTAGTCGCATTGGTGGTAGCTTTTTAAATGGCAATATCCAAGGGCAGGTGTCTTCAGCTCCCAGAGTGAGGAAGAAATCTCTCGGCCTGGGTTGTGAATCAACCGATATGGACCAAAAATATCTACGTATGATTGACCTTAGTTACATTGCAAACATTTTACAGATTTCTGGGAGAAAGAATACGATGTATGATAAATCGTCTTTCAAATTAGGCTTTCCCACCAGTCATGGGACATTTGAAGGGGCTGTAAACATCCCTAAAAACCTTGCTATATTTTCTTCTCTCCTTTCTGTCTTAAAGAAGGACTCTTTTCTATTCTGCTTTTCTCTCAGCAGAGTCTTCAGCAGGCACTGATTTCATGGTGGTAATTTTGGCCGGCAGAGACAAAAACCTCCTTTGGAGTGCTTTGTGAAAACTCGACCCATTACCCACAGACTGCCACAACACTAACAGTGTGTCCTCCTAAAAACTTGGCATTCCAGGAGACAAAGTGCTAATTTCACCGTTTCCCTCACAGCACAGAGAGGGATAAACAACACAAAAGCCAAGCCCAAAATGTTAAACGCTTTGCACACACATTTCCTGTGATCTGGTGGGCACACTTCTATCAGCATGGTAATGAAAATAATTATGAATATTAGATCACTGAAAATTCAAGCAGCTGAATAAGCAAAATTACTTAAAAGAATATAACTCAACCATAAAAGTAATTGAAGAAAAAAATGGATGGGCAGCACTAATGAAAATACTGCCCTGGGAAACAGATGCTGGCATCACTAAGCAACTCCTTCCTTAGTTACTGTTTCTATGCATGTCTAGTATGGCACATATTCAGTTTGCAATAACAGAAGCAGATGTACTCAACATTCAGAGTAACTTTTGAAACAATCTTCTCGATTTCACATAGAAGTAAACAAAAGCATGCTTCTCATTTCTCGCTAATGATGGTCGATTTTGTTGGGTTTGTTTGCTAGCTTATTTTAGTAGCTGTAGCTAGCGAGCCAACTATCTTTAACTCAATGAGTTGGTTGAAAACCGTCGCCAGCCGATTTCCTTCACATTTCTAGCTGATTTTAAAATGTGTTCATCTATTACAGTGTAGAGATAGTTAGGCTAGGAATTATACTACAGTATAATGAATAAAATGTAATTGAATGGGAGAAGGCTTTGAGGGTGAGGAGTACGCAATTTGGAATACGTGGTTTTAGGAAGGCTAATGCTATTTTGAGTAATCAGTAAATTGCTGCAGTATTATGCAAGGAAACGTTTAAAAACAATGAAAGCTGCCTCTCTAATATACAAGTATATAAAGATGGACGACATGAGCCAAAACTTCTCGATCGCCCTCTGGTGGCTGGCTGCAGTATAGGTCATAAACTCCTCCCCCGCAATGATATCAGGTAGTAAATTAGAAACTCAAAGTACACCTCAAATAAATTTTTTCCCAATGATGGTTTCTGTCATTTTAGGTAGCTCTTATCACGCTGATGTATGTTCAAGTGTATTTTTCTGATCAATTTGGTTTTAATTAGTTATTTAATGCTATAAAAATGGGGTGAAGCGTCATGTTTGACAGCTGAGCCCTGCTCACGTTTGGGCGGGCTGGTGTATGGGTTGGGTCCGCTGTCCGGTTGCTACTGCGCAGACTCTGGCTCCTAATGATGTCACCAGTGCAAGATGGCAGCGCTCGTATCGTATGGAGAAGTTTTGATACTACTTGTTACTGGGTTATTTCCGGCGATACCTTAAGCTCTTGAGTACCAATACCCTGTCCTATTTGTTACAGTTGCTGAGCTATGATTGGACGATCAGTTTGGTGGAGGGGTTTAGCAAATTGTAGAGTAAAGGTACAGAGCAAAGCTGGTGGTCCAAAAGGACATTGGAATCAAGCAGCTATGTGTGTGTCACTATAAACATCCGTAGGGGTAACACACAACATAGACAAACAGCTTGTTTCCAAGCAGATTTAAAACAAATGAATCATAACTTGAAGGCAAAGAAAGCAAAATCATAAAGTTAAAGAAAATGACAAAATTACTCGGTGAAAAGGAAAGTATCATTGCAAAAGACTCATAATTTACACCACAAGCACCAAAGCCAAGTGGGATCAAACCAAAGCTGGATTGCCCAGGTGTGGACATGTAGGGAGAATAAAATGAAAAGGGAGTAAAGCCCTGAGGTGGTTACAAGGGGGGGATTGGAGAAGCATGCAGCATTCGTGTTGAAGCATGCGGGCCTGTGAGCAGCTCAGTGTTGGTCTGCACAGCAAAAAAGGGGAGGGGGGAGAGGAGTAGAATTTCTGACCTGTTGCTCCTCACAAGATGCGACGCTCTTCCTCCGGAGAGAATTATAAAATCCTCAAGCTAGGGAGTGGGGAAGAAGACAGAAAGATCAGACAAGACTGTTATGTTGTGTGTGTGTGTGTGTGTGTGTGTGTGCGTGTGTGTGTGTGCGTGCGCACTTACAAGAGGGAGGAAGCAGTTTGTGTATGTGCATGTGTGGTTAGTGGTCTAGACCATGGTTAGACAGATATGATGAATCAATGAAAACACATGTTGCACAATAAAACTGTCATCAAATAACACTTACATACAGGAACAAACAAGGACAGGATCCGTTTATCCATCCACACACACACGGTAGCATTCTGGATAGGACAAAACAATTATATAGTGACTTAGATACCCTCTGACCACTGAGCCGCTCATATCAGGATGTCTGTCAGGATACTATGCTAACTTTTTATACCAAGGACAAATGAATGGTGAGCAGCCAAATGATAAATATTATCTTCTGTGAACGCCATCAGAGGAACCTGAGGTCTTTGACTGCTATATTCACTTCCTCTTCCACTTCTTCGTCAATTACAGAGGTCTGACCATCACTGTGGCCTGCCTGGCATAAATGAGCACAAATGTAAGGCAGTAGGTAGCCACGTCTGTAGATCGATTAGATGTAAATAAAGTGAAAGCACTCACCCTTCAACACTGTTGATTTATATCTACTCTATGCGGGCTAATCCCATGAGAGGTCAGCCACGGCCAAGCCTCAAATCGCGACAACTTTTATTCAAAGAACAGGCTGTACAATTTATAACACAGTTCGGAATGCAAAGAAATGTTGCATTACATATTGGCAAAAAATGCAGTCAATTTAATTTATATACACCGTTTTCCACTTATATCCAGTGATCTTTAATTGTTAATTTTCTCTTACAAATGTTACGTGTGTTTTTTTTGCCCATTGCAGGTGGGGTCAAACCACTTGTACTTGTAAGACTACTCTAAAATCTCTTATTTTTCATCATGGATTAATCTGCATATCAATTTAACATTTTGTGTGCAATATGTCAAAACAAAAGTCCAAAAAACAAAGATATTCAGTTAACAGCCATGTATGACAAAGAAGAGCCCAAAAATCCTCACATCTGAGAAGCAAGAACCAGCAAATGTTTGGCATCTTTAAAAATATGACCAAAACGATGCTTCATGCTTAATTGTCTATTGATAGACTAATCAAGCAATAAAGGCTTTATAATGAAGTATCAGCACCTGAAATGAGCATTTCTGCCAATATGACAGGCCGATAAGACGTTTTAATTATGCGCATGCAACACGAACTGCTGACTAAACAGTTTTCTTATTTTGGCAGAATAAAAGGTCTTAATGTAGGAAGACATCTCCCACAAAAAAGAAGCTCATTGAGAAAATAGGTTTTCAGGGCCTTTAAAATTTGTGAAATTTGTGCAGTGTCAGCTCTGGAGTTGGGCATCACTAATGAATCAACACGAGAACAAAGACTTTAAGGGGGGGGGGGGATCTGCATTAGCAGTAACAGAAGAGTCAGCAGGAAACAAATTATTTTGTCTTTCTTTTCAGTGCATGAAAACAAGATTTCCCAAGTCACAGGGAGGGAAAGTAGAAATCTTCTTATTGCCATCGTGACAGATGGTTGGGCCTCCATTCACAACACTTTCCAGTCGGTTCCTTTACTGCTTCCCTGAGCAAAATGAAAACCTGAATACATTCTCCCTGCACAAGTACACACACTTAATTCCCACAGTCCACTACAATCCAACTCTGTTTGAGTGGACAACATGGACTTACATATTTGCTTTGCCTTGACAGTAGTTCAGCCTGTGACTTACTTCCTACTAGCACTTTTTAACAGAGAATCAATCCATAATTATCTCTACTTCCTAAAAAATATTCGATTTGTCTTTAAATCAATAAACAAACAAACAAAAATCAGTCAAATCTTAAGCTCTAAACTAGATTAAAGTTGTCAGAGTTCCTGTTTCCAGCAAAGCAACAAATGCTGTCCCACAACAAGGAGAAAAATCTTCCAGACAACTGAATTCAGGTCACCCAAATCAACCCAAATATGCAGATTGATTAGCATTTGCTTGAAAGCATAAGCTACTGTAATGCAGGCCCCCTGCTCTACTGTATAAAAGAATAATCAGATTATGTTAAGCAGAGATGATACACACCAGACTACATCTGTGGGCGGTCACTTAGAACAGATTACATCAACACAAAAATGTGCGTGAACATTAACAGATTGGTACCGTCTTTCCTCAGGTTTCACATTAATAAACTGTTACCACAGTGTCCTGTAATGAATTGGTTGTGGTGGGGGATATTTATCCATATTAAGATTGCTTATTGCATTTCTGTCATCAAGTATAGATTTTAGCTGACCGTGAATAATAGCATGTTACCTTAGAGCACTATCATGCTTACTATCAATTTCCCAAAGCCACAGAGGACAGTAATTCATGTAGATCAAGGTCAACAGCCAGGCTTGATAGTTGCAGTGTGTAGCCTCTTTAAGACAATGCAGTCCTTCAGTATGCACAATGTATCACCCTGTGGTGTTCCATCTTCCTCCAGACTTTCCCACTCTCCTGTCACTCCTTCACTCAAAGACACGCACACAAAGAAAAAAGCATGTAGGCAAGCGAGCACAAATACACGACACAACGAGTCGCTGCCTCTCTCCCTCCTCTGACAGCATCAATGGACCGCTGGGAGAAGATGACAGTTGCATAAGATGGATGAGCCAGAGGCCAAAGGTTGCATCCCCCTCGACATCCTTAGGAAGCATTTTGACTTGGCTTGCCTCGGCTCCCACAAAACACTGTGACAGCTGATACAGAGTTTTTACCATGCACCCACAAATCCCAATGACACCAATGAAACCACGCCTTCAGACGTCTCAATTCAGGATGTCCCGAGTGGGTGTCAAGCCCGGGTGCGAACCCATCTGTGCCCCAAACCACGCCCTTGCTGACACCGTGGTCTGGAGAGGGCACAGAGAGGAAGTGGAGATGTCATGGGTCTGGTTTTGTTAATTGATGAGTGGACTTGAATGAGGACCGGGCAATGCTGGCCTTTTGAAGACTCTTCAAGCCAGGACAAATTTATTAATAGGCCCTACTTCAGAAACCCAGCCTATGGTAAACATACTGACAGGAAGGGCTATTGAGCTCACTCAACTGTGACACCTGATTTTCCCAGAGTTAGGAAAAGGCCTCAGCATCTCATGATCACAACTTCTCGACTCAGTGGCCTATAACATTTTGTCAATTGTCATCTTTTGGGCTGATTTTTATTTTCTTTGAAGCTTAGACTTGCCTCAGAAATAGGCTAAATACCTGAAAGTCTAAAAAAACCCAACCTTTTCAACCATAGGATTTCATTAATTTAGGTACCATAAAACAACAGTCTACACCCTTGCTAGCAGCTCTGTGAGGCTGTACAAAGGCACAGCAGTGCTTTGAGCTAAACTGCTGCCACCAGCATACTCGCATTTTCACAATGTGCAACATGCTGATACTTAGCAGGTTAAATGTTTACTGTGTACCAATTTTGTGGAAATTGATTATATAATAGGGATATTTCAGTCTGAACCAAAAGTGGTGGACTGACTAACATCTCCATCCATATGAAATCCTGAAAAAAACAACATGGGAGTTATTGTTGCATGGTTATGCAGTTCAGAGCATTTAACAGTTAACAGTTGCATTTAGGCGCTTTGTGTTTTCTTTAATCCACAAACATACTGTCAGATTGCACAACAAAGTCTGTTAAACAAGTACACATAACAAATCACCATACAGCGTTCAAATTTCTTTAGCAACTTCTGACCAAATATTTGGGAGTTCAGCAGGTTTCTAACAAGCATACATGTTGCAGTTTTGTGTAAGTGACAGGTAGAAAAGCTCTTAACCAGATTCTGATGGTCGTTTTGAATCCTTACTCCCCTGAGGCTGACATGAACACACAAACGCGCGCACACACACACACGCGGGATCTCGACTGATACAGATACACGCAAACAGATCTACTCTTGGCTAGGAAAGGCCTCTCATCTCTATGACAGCGCGGCCATTCCCTAAACCCCCCCTCCAGTCGCCCCCTTATCTGTGCAGTCACCCTTACTGTCCACCTATAAACATCCCAAGTCTCTGACAGGGCTGTCAGCCTGCACCACCACAGGTGGGGGATGGAAGGAAGATGAGAGGGCCAAAGGAAGAGAGAGAAAACAGGGTTTGCTATGAGAGACGATATTCGAGCGTGCAAATTCAAACAGTGGTTGAGGAGAGAGGACAAAGAGAAGAACGGAGGAGAAATGAGTAGGAGGAGAATGGAACCATTGCATAAAGGAAAATGAACATATGGTTTGAGGGCTTGAGGGAAAACACATTCTTCCCTTTTGCTTTTGTGTTTTTTCTCCAAAGAATTGAAGCTACAATTCACAGCTGAAAGTTTCACTTTGGAATTTGTTTACAGTAAAAAAAACACTTTAAAAAAAAATGTGTCAAGTGACATATTTTCATATGACTACATTCTCTTTGTGCATTTGGGGCTTTGTCTTTCTGTCCTACTTTCATATATGATGCAATACAGTGAACCCTGGTGCAAATCGTTTGAAAAAACAAAAAGAACAACTAGGTGAAATTCTTATTTATTCAAATCCCAGTTCAAGGTTGCATGAACTCTGTACTTTTGCACACAAACATGCGCGCACACACACACACACACACACACACACAAAGCAGTGTGTTGAAGAGGATTATGCAGGCTTGAATTTCAACAGAAAGAATCCCCGTCTACAAGCACTACGGAGCAAATCTGGCTTTAGAAACTTTCCTCATGCCAGTGCATCCTGGTACAACAGGAGGCTGACCTTAAAATGCTGCAATTGAAACATGTTCATTTTTTTGGAGGATGCAAGAGCACATTTGCTGATGGATAATCACCTCCTGCATCAACATCTACATGGGAAACGCAGACACAAAGCTCTTTTGGTGAACAAACAAGGAGATTGCATACAGTATGACCCTCAAGCGCACACTTTGTTGGAAAATGTCAGAAAATGATAGGTCTGCAGGCTAGCGTGTGTCTGGGAATACCAGCTGGAATGCAGATATCTACAGGAATGCCCTCTGATATCCTGCTATGTGTAAATGTTTGCTCATGAGCGAGCTAGAGAAAAAGAGGGGTGTGTGTGTGTGTGTTAGAGAGAAAACAAGTGGCCGTCTTCTTCTGCCTTTGTATGAATCTTAAGTAGTCCCATGTTGAGGGAGGCTTTGTTCGCCATCACTGTAGGGGGGCACGTCCTCCAACTTCTCCCCTCACTTCCTTTTGGCGTAACATTTATCATTCTACCCCGGCAAACAATCATCTTACAACATGGACTGGCAATCTAGCGCACAATAAACTTTACCACCCTCCCCCCTTTCGCCCCTTTCTGGTTGCTCGGATACCTTTCATCCAATGGGACAGCTTGTCAACAACATCATCACTTACTTAGAACCTTCACTTGACTTCGCTTTCACTTGGGTCCAGCAAAGCCTTATTAAAAAAATACCGCTGCCATCTTGTTTTCAAAATAAAAGGTTCCCAAAGAACATCTTTTTCTTGTTTTCCTTTTATGTTGCATCCAACACACTTAAAAACTCCCAAGCCTAAATGGCAAAAATTGCAATGCATCCTTGAGGGAATAGCTAAAGTGTTGCAACCTTCTAAGAGAAGAGAAATTCCCTTCTGGGCAAATACAGCATCAGCTCTACTAACCAACTAGATGCACATTATTTTATACTGAAGTTATAGCGTGAGGGGAGCCACCCTGAGGCCTGTTTTACAGAAAGACTAAGTGACTCACTAAACCTCCTTCTCACCCTCACTCTCTCTCTCTCTCAAAGGGTCAACAGGTGCATTAGTAATTAAGTACACTGAATCAGATCTCTCTCATTTCACCTACCAACACAATCTTGGAAACTTTATGCATGCATATAAACCTCTGCCTATGCCAGAATCCATGATCGCTACAATTCATCATTGAGAAAACAACCTGTTTCTCCGTTTTGTTGCAGAGCAAACTTTTTTTTAATTCCCCCTTTCATTTTCTGTAACTCAAGCACATAATAGGCCTGGACTTGTTTGGCCTTCGCCATGTTTTGCACCTATCCCTTTCAGCTGACTGGCCTGAACCACTTATTCTGCTTATTATGAACGCAGACAGCAGATTATTTTGCTTACTGCACCCAAATTCTCCCTCCTCTATAGATTAAATCCAACAGCACCGCACCGAGAGACAAAAGGCGAAGTTGACAAAAGAGACAAAAAGAGAAAAGAGATAGGGTAGAGAGCACGGAGAACAGGTCCAAAATGAAAAGGGGGAAGGGAGAAGATGAAGAAGGAATCCAAAAAAAGAAAAAGGGGAAGAATACAGACATGGAGCAAAGGGAAGAGGCAGTACGGCAAAGGCTCCAAACCCTTTAAATGACTGTGTTTTGTCAGGGAATAAAGACCAGCTAACAGCAGCAGCAACATACCAGCACAGTGACCGAGAATGCAAATTAGCCCTGATGCAAATGTCACTTGTCTTCAGGGGCAAAACAGACTGTCTTTATACCATCCCCCCCACCCAAACACAACACACTTCTCTGTGCTATGAGAAGCCCCCCAACTCTCCTCTAATGCTGTTCTGAATCCCACTCACAGCAACACCTCCAGGAGACAATCTTGTGCAGACCGAGAGGAGTGTCATCACAAGAGACAACATCGTCAGACTCAGTCGGCCAGAGTACAGTGGGCTCTTTGCACAAATGCACACAAACACACTTCGGAAAAAGATAAACACACTTACTTATCTGTCATGGCGTCGGCTAGCGAATACTGATTCATTAAAACTTCTTTTCACTCGTCTTCACACAGTTGGAAATGGTTGAGGCCCAGGGGCAAACGTCACAACGCCAGTCTACAAGAGAGAGAAAGGCCGCATTAAAATGGCTATCTTCACGGTAACATAACTTAAGGCTGCAACTACAATCATTTTCATGATCCATTCATTGTTTTGTCTATAAAATGGCAGAAAATAGTGAAAAATTTCTGTCAAAGCCCAAGGTGATTAAAATCGCTTAAACAGCCTAAAACCCAAGATGTTCAGTTTAATATTATAAATAACAAAGAATAAACATCAAATACTGGGAAAAACAGTCTGAAAAATGATATATAATAATGAACTGATCATTAAAATGGTGTTCCAAATGCACCTACACATAAATATATAAAGTAAGCTGATACAAACTGATGCACAACATAATATCCCCCATTAAGAGTGTTTGTAATGAGTCTTATCATTAATTATGCATTTCTTTGTTCTAAATGTATGGTTCAGTGCTCTCCAATGAGAAACAACTACTTTATAAAACAAAGGTCTGAGCAAATCACTATTGTGATGGCCGCTGCATCATGGAAATGAGTCAGGACAACGAAATCCACCGAACATGCCATCGTCCAGGCTGGAACTACAAAGCCAACTTTGCAGACATGCTTCACTTGCTCACAATTAGCTTAGCAAGGCCTCGTCTCTCCCAACTTTCTGGGGGATACTGTCACCATAGTTACCGAGGCAGCCAACCAGCCAGCCAGCTAGCATAAATAGACTGCAGCAAGAAATCCTCAGGGAAGCAGGCAGACAGTATGAATCCAATCACAGATGAAGAATGTGTCATTGCGTCGACTGAGGAGCGATGCAATAGGAATGGGTGCAGGCGGTCACTGTCAAGCATCACATTTGCATGAAAAAGATCATGAAAATTCCAAATTATCAAGAGGGGGGTACCAAATAAAGTTTGTATAAAGCACACCTCTGCTAATGGTTAATATTTGGGAATGCACATAAGTCAGCAGATGTTTGAAATTTTAATGAGGCGATGAGACAAGTTGCATCCCGTGTCCTGCTGCCTGATGAGCAACCTCCAAAACCTGGCATTAGCTCTTCAGATTATCTGCCCTTAAAAGATTATGACAGCAGCACATTACATTCATAGATTATACCCCGTTTTGTGTCAACACACTAGCATAACGCAGACTGTGTCCTGCCAGAGTGGGATTTAGGTTTTTATAAGCAAATATACTGTCAGTCAAGTATACTTAATAGAACTGAAACAGAAAGGAAAAGCTTTTTTTTTTAAATCGTATGTTTTTACCCCAAACACATGTCTATCTATTTTAGTTAATAATCCAACACAGATTAACCAAAGAGGACTTAATGGTTTTATCGCTACCAGCTACAACTGGAGGGAGACAGTAGTGGAAGTACGGTCTAAACCCGACTCAGTCGGATCAGCCCCAAACCCAGACAGACAGCCAGCAGCCTCAGAGCCAGTCAGCGGCAGTCTGTCTGTGTGGGGGACCGTGGCTCGGCAGGCTTTTCCATGCTTTCCTTTCACATTTTCCACACTACATCTGCCCCGAATTCTGAACTTGAACTGCATTTGTTTACTTGTCAGTCTGTCTCTTTTATTTTCCTGTCTAACAGGAGCTCCTTGAACAACTCTCCACGTGTCTACACCGATCAGCCACAACATTAAAACCACTGACAGTTGAAGTGAATAACACTGACCATCTCGCTACAGTGCAATATTCTGCTGGGAAACCCTGGATCCTGGCATTCATGTGGATGCTACTTGACACAAACCATCCGCCCAAACACCCTTGCAAATCAAGCATACCCCCCATGGCACCAGTACACCCCGATGACATTGGTCCCCCAGCAGGACAGTGTGTGCTGCCACACCACAAAAACTGCTCAGGAACAGCCCGAGGAACGTGACGAAGAGCTTAATGCGTCCACCTGGCCCCAGATCCAAATCTGATTGAGCTACATGAGACATGCCTGAAAAAGTACGATCCATGGATGCCATCGGGGAGTGCTGTTGGCATGAGGGGGTTTACTTTGTCTGAAACAATGTTTAGGAGGATTTTATGGGTCAAAGAACAGCCACACGAATACCAGGACCCAGGGTTTTCCACAAGAACATTGTACTGTAGCCTTGATCAATGTCATTCACTTCACTTGTCAGTGGTTTTAATGTTGCGGCTGATCGGTGCGCATATTCAGTGCAGAAATCGACATTAGCTGTATACACCCAAGCAATCAGTTTAGTTCCATTTTCTCTGGTCTCTCAGCTACTGGGAAATATTTTCAAAAGAAGGAAAACTCCAACATTGGGGTTACCTTTAAGAGAAAATTTTACAAATTGGGGTGATACATTTGAATGAGAGTGTGGGGTTATCTGCCAAATTTTGTTCATTCTTTGTTGAGTTAAAAAAAAGAAAAAAAAAAAGACACCACATAAGAATGTTAGGAATGAAATGTCAGCCTTTCTCTCGAGAAATGATGTTTCCTTACGTTACTGAATTCTTGAGTTTTGCAAGACTCCTTGCTTTTGCACATTGTGGCAATCCACCCAAGTATGAGAGCTTTATATGAAAGATGTCCCATGCTTGCTGTCGTGATGATGTATGCAGCGTTTCCCTGCAAAGCTACGAGTTCCTTACCCAGAACCCCAAATTAAACTCCTGCCTTCTCACGCAAACAATGATACAGTGCCTGGATGTTGGCGTTATACAATACTGAATGCAGTGAACAATGAAGAGCAGTCAAACTGTGCTGGAAGAAGTTTGCAGCTGGTGGTTTTAAAAAGTTTACGTGGCAACAGATGGTGGTTTTTATCAGTGCACCGCTGAGATAGAGACCTACTCGGAGTCAGAACAGTGCTCTTTGAAGCAGAGCGATAGCACTTGAAAAGATATGTCAGCTAGTTTTGATCTACCTGAGCCCAACTCTCACAAACGATCAAACCAAGCATCATTTTCCGAGTGTTTCCATGCCAGGTTAAGGAGAGCAACTTGTGGCATGGTGAAGGGAGGGTGATGCCACTCCTTTCCCTCTCAAGGGAGATTAATGAACCCCTGTCAACAACTAGTCAGGGGAGGACACACTCTTTCCACATTCAAAGCTGGACAGACACTGTGTGATTGCACGGCTCTTGCCGTTTTAATCGACCTTTGTGCAATTTTGCCTGCTCGCAATTCCAATAAAGTTTATTAAAAGAAGATGGCTGCATCCTCAATGTTGACAAAAAGAGCGAAAGGGAGCATCACTTTGTGCAGTTCCATTATGAAAAATGGGGGGCCACATACGTCTGGAAGACGGAGACAGTTAGTTTAACATAACATCAAGATTCCAGTTTTACTGCAACATGTATAGTACATCTACAGTAATATTAAAACAAGTTCACTGCAGGTTGCAGTTCACTTGCAGGAACTGATCTTTTGATGGCAGCCATGAGAGAAATGGTACCATGAGGCGATTAATCAGGCGCTGTGATCCTCCTCAAGCAGGATTTCAAACTAAGACTGATCTGGCGAAAAATTCTGAAATTCTAGATTCTCAAATTAGTTGTAAACGACCAATTCAAGCCAAAAATGGATCCAATCTGTATAGTGTCCGCTTGTCTTTACTGTATACAAAACGTTTGACAACAGTGAAAATAATAAAATACCGCCCTTTTCTCTTCATTACACATTTAAAATGTTAGCTCATACAGCCAAAGTTAATCAAAAAGAAGCTAATCTACATGAACTGTGTGGTTATTTCCTCAAATAAAGACACAGTCCCACTCGCTGCATGATGAAAACACTGAATTATTTACCTTCCAGATGAGATTTGGACAGAAATAGCATGCACCATGCTGGAGACGTACTCCACTGCACAGAGTAAACAAACACATATCTGATTGCTATGGAAGAGGAAAAAGGGGTTGACATTGTGAGATGCCAGCAGCCAAGACACACCGCACAAGCGACGTGGATCTTACCATAATCTGAGTGGGAAGCTCCTGCAGGTTGAGAAAGAATGCTGAAAGAGAGGCTCTTCCAACCCGTCACGCTGTTATTACAGGGAAAGTCACAACTGGTTTGCATGAAAGACGCCAAAAAAACCCCAAAAAAAAACAGAATATCAGCCAGCACGACTAGCCTGACACTTCCCTTCACTACTCCCCAGCCATGCTCCTTCTCTCTCACTCTCCCTCCCTCAGTCTCCCTCTACCTCCCTCTCTCTCTCTCACAGTAAAAAAAAAAGCACAAGAGGCTGCAGAAGGTGGAGAGATGGTGCTTGCATTAAAGGCCCGTTTCACTTGAACGCATGTCAGTGGCAGACTGTCTCCACGAAATGTCTAACAAAACGGCCAGGGTTGCCTTTCCCCCCCCTCCGTCACAGCAGTCACAAGCTGCTTGCCAGCGGAGAGCGACAGCGCAGAGATCGCGCCTCTGGAAAGCGTCAATGCACACAATTGCTGAGGAGGGGGAGGGGGAATTTGGGGTGGCGGGTGAGGGGAAGGAAGGGGGGGGAGGGGTTGAGGTTAGGGTAGTGTGTATGTGCATCTGTGGGAGTGTGTCTATTGTTGTGGGGATGTCCCCCCCCCCCTCCTTCAAGGAGTGAATGGGGACTGCAGGTCCAGCTGCTGCCCTCTCTCTGCACTGTGTCATGTACACTCAGCTGCCACTTTATTAGGCACACCTAGCTAAATCTAATGCCGTCTAATGCAACAGTCCTCTTGCAAACCTTCATGATGTTCAGTTTTTGTTGAACCTGTTTTAGTGGTGTATAAATGACTGCAAGGTTATTGTGGAGCATGGCGTTTGTCAGCCGGATAAAGTCAATAACAGAAACATCCCTCTGCATAGCACCGAAAACAACAACTCCTGCGTGAGTTTTACCTAAACTGTAAAGTCACACACACACAGGCTAACTATAACTATAAACGCTGATGTTGAGACTCCTTTCCCACCAGGCAAACACCAAACAAAGTGAGCAACAACACGCTGCTAAAAAGGAAAAATGATTAAAATCGAATTTTCCCCCATGCAAAACTCTCACGATAAACAAATGCTACTGAGCGTTTAACCGCTGAACCGCTTCACTACAGATGCGAGTTGCACAAAGACGGGGAGCACCTTCTCCATTCAGCTGTGTGACACAGTGTTATCCTCCGCAGTAACAGAATGTACTGTATGTAGGCTAGCTCCCTGCTCCATTCCCTTCCAGCTCCCTGCACCACCAACGCTGGGAACCTTTTCAAAACATCACGTAAGCTGTCAACAGCACTGCAGCAATGCATCAGTAAGCTTCCTGCACTCTCAGCAAAACTCACTCATAGCTATGGGTGCAGCATCTTGGGAATCTTCACAGATGTCCTGTAAGGTTTTCTTAATGCAATTACTGAGAGCATTCGTAAACAAATAAACGACTGCTATTCTGTGGACACTAATACTTTAACTCCTAATGGCCGATGAAAAGCATTCAAGCGACTGAGCATTGCAGGGTGTGTGAATTGTTCTTCACCTTTGTTACCCAACATGCGGAACAACAAAAAACAGGAAACCAAAGAGCTTAGCGTCCAGTGTTTACCGAATCCAAACTGCCATTCAATCACGAGACAATTTTGCAGAGACATCTCTGGAATGTGGCAATGCGTTATGCATGGCCAGAAATACAGGAGCTCTCACAAAAAGTGCCTACACATGCCCCTGTCTGCTGCAAATATGGAGCCAGATGCTGCTCTCTTTGCCAATAGGAAATTATTCAAGCCTGAGGGGCTGTTGGGGTACTTGGGTGTGGCAGGGAGGGGAGGTTTGTGTGTGTGTTTCAAAGGGAGGTGGGGGTTGCCCCAGATGTCTGTTCCACAGAGCCAGCACAGCACACCTCAACATCACAGACTGGCTCCTGACCTTTACCCTTTAACTCCTGCAGGACCAAAACAATGAGGCTGCAGCAAGCAATACATCAAGCTCGCCTACCTCGTTTCCTAAAACCACGACTCCCAATTGTCTCTTACGAAAAGGCGACTACTGTTGTCATGTCCCATCTTTTAGTGAGCAGCGCATATGATTTTGAATTCAAGAGGGTCTTGTTTGCAGGAGAATCCTAACAATTAGGATTGCTAATGAGCAAGAGGGAACAATGAGGGGGTCGTATGTGGCCATAGCACCTTTTACAGTGACCTCCACAGCAGGAGGCGGAGTGCTACAGCCCGGACCATTTGCAGGTATTCCAGCCTTTTCTACCAGAGGAGCTGGTTGACGACCGAACCCAGCAGAAGGGATAAGAAGCAAGCCTCTGAAGGCTAATGAATGCTCAACCTCAAATCCATTACGAGTTTATTCACTTACCTGACAGTCACTCGCTGTAGGCATGTAAAGAAACGTGACGTCCCTTAGAATGGAGTCTCCTGTGAGGTAGTCGAATGGTTGCATTTGGATTTCAGGAGTTACACACAAACTTGGCGCGTGCACTCGTACGTGCAACAGTGGATATTCACCAGTAAAAACCAAATTCCAATATTTTACAAGAGTGAAATCTGACAACTAGCCAGGGCTTGTTCGGAAACCCAAACAAGGCATCCAAGTAAATAACCCCTGTCATCCAAAACAAGTGCCATTTCTGCACAAAGTTCAAGTTGAAAACAAAGCTCTCTTTCAGCCGTGCCGTTCTTGACTGAATTACCCCATTTCCCACCCATTTTAAATTGATTATTGGTTTAAAAAAAAGAAACCTTGCGTGCTTCTGTGCAGTTATCCTTAACGAGCAAGAGCGCTCTGTGTAATTTCATTTAGCACATGTGGATCCTGTGCTTCCAATGAATGTGGGAATAAGGACAACTTTAGTTTTCTCAACTAACCGAATTCAAGCAAATCAAATACAGACAGACACATTGAAAATGCACAAATCTGCTTTCTTTAAAGGGGAAAGCTACATGTGTGCAAATAGTTTAGCAATATAGTCTAAAAGACAAAATGACTCCAGCTTATGACAGCAGAGAAAAGAATGAATGAAGATTGATCACATTACCATTCCTCCCCATCTGCTTTCACACAAAATAAACCTATCAAATTACCCTTCTTTCCAATGGCAACTCCAAGACCTTCAAGAAGCAGTGACAACCTTACAAGGCACACACAACCTGTAACCTGAGGGAAAGTCAGACTGACAGCAGCACACAGCCACTGGTTTAATGGTTTAATGATTTGTCTGCTGCTGGTGAATGATCACACAGCAATATCCTGCTCTGGCTAGTTCTTCGGGCCCCCCTGAGGGTCTGGCTGACATGATTCTGGCTCGCCCGGGTGCCACTGACGCGCCAACCGGCCCATCATATTGACAAGATCCGGGTGGCTGCCCTCATGCCTGATATGACCCAGCGAAGGATCTGTGGAGTTAAACTCGATGAGGCAGAAGAATTATTTATTGAGGCCGCGAGGGAAGGGATGTCGCAGCCAATGCATTTTTGGTGGAATGCTGGGCAAAGAGGAGGGAGAGGCGATTAATGTCACTAACGAAGCTGCGGAAAACAGATTTAGAAAACACAACAGATGTATTTACGGACAGACTAAATAGCTGGCATGGTCTAAAATTCCACAGTGCTTATGCAATGTAAACCAAGCCTGTATATAATGTGAGGGGCATTTCTTTACTCCTACATGCATCTCTTACGAGCATGTGGGAAAAACTAATGCTGCAATTTCTCTAATTCTTCTGTTTATCGGGAATAGGACTTTAACCAACGACAATTTTCCATTATGGATTGATTTCTTGATAAATGGATGAGCTGTTTGGCTTCTGAAACGGTAAAATTGGCCGTCACTATTTCCTGGAGCCCATGGTGACGTCTTCAAATAGGTTTTTCGGTCTGAGCTAAAGTAAAAAACCTTAAAATATTTAGTTTACTTCAAAGACAGACAAGTAAAAGCAGCAATTCTCACATTAATCTTTTAAGCATTTTCTGGGGAAACTGTCAAACATTCGATGGTTCCAGCATCTTATGTGATGGTTTAACACTGTGGGTCAGATAAAGCAACAAAAAAAATTGACGTTGTCAATTTGGACTCGTGGACTTGGAAATTAATCGATCGATCGATTTGGGGGTTGAAGAAAGCCAAGAGAAGGAGCAGAGTTATGATGGCGTAGCTACTGCAAAGAGTCCCACAGAGACGCAGGACTTCAGTCAGCCAGGCCAGAGGGCAAATGGTGAGACAGAAAGCAACTCCATAACTTCTTATTACTCCCTCCACTCCACACGTCTCCACACCAACTAGACAAGCACGCAAGGTGAAAGGTTTATGAGCCTCCACTGATGAGCCCCAGCTGCACAGGACTGCCCTCCTGTCTTGGCAAAAGGACTACAAAAACACATCTTGAGGAGACAGAACAGTCCATGCTGCAGGTAGACCTATTTATTTCGTATGATCACTACAGGCCAGTCTTCATGTTAACTGTGGTAACGTGGATGTGTGTTTCAGTGCCGTCAATAAAAGTCTTTTGTTGCTGCAGTGAAAGAGCACCCTTGATTTATGCATGCCAAGGGTAGAAAACCCCCCGAATGACCTCCGGGTGCCAGAGTGGCATTTTGAAAAGTGCAAGAGAAGTTTAATCTTCAAAAAAAAAAAAAAAAAGATTAATGTGAGCACGGCCGATGGACACGTAATAATATATTCACGCGTTATTTTGCGCTTCAAGGACAGTTGACAGCGACTGCGTGGACTCTGCGCAACAAGTCGTCCGCTAACATCTTAATTTTTTTCTTACGCAGTTCGGCTTCGAAATGTCGCGGGAACATAATTTATACGTTAAATGCGCCGTCAAAACGCAGATTAGCTCAAAGTTGAGACCGTTTAATTTGTATATATTTTTTTTCCTTCTGCTGAGTCTCAGTTGGGGGTTTCAGCTTCAGTGCAACAAGTGCAGCTGAGCTTGAGGTCCGCGACAGCACGCATGAATACGACCAGCGGGCGCACAGGCTGAAATAACTGAAGCAGAAACGTCCCGACGTTACTTTCACCGGCTTAAGTGTCCGCTCCGAAGTGTAGCCGTTTGATGCAACTCACCGTGGGGGAAGGTTGGCTCTTTATCCCGGTGTGTGCGGAGATGAGCGTCGGTGCAGCAGCGTGACAAAGTTTGGTGTGTCGCTGTGTCTCAGCGCAGCATGGCGGCCGACTGGATTCAAACCTCTCCGGGCTGTGATATCAACAGACGAGGGGAGGGTGCAGGGGGAGGTGGTGGTAGTGAGATCTGTTACTGCAGTAAAAATACTCTATTACAAGTAAAAGTCCTGCATTTAAAAGTAAAAGCACAGAGGCATTGGCATCAAAACGTACTTAAAGTAGCAAAAAGTAAAAGTATTACTCATGCATAATGGCCCATTTAAGAATCATATATTATTAGATTCAAATTATTGATGCATCAATGCCTGATTATTATTTTATATACTGCAGGATGTGGATCAATAGTCTTGATTATATTTTGCATTATTAATCAGAATCTGCAATATAGCCAGTAACTAAAGTTATCAAATAAATAGTAGTGGGCTAAAAAGTACAATATTTGACTCTGGAGTACATGTAGACCTACTTAAGTACTTAGTTACTTTCCACCACTGGAGAGACCAAGGTATCCTTCAGAAAGTTCACATGCAGCTTCAGCCTGGACTTTTCTTCTGAGCCAGTTGTGGAAAGTAACTAAAACTACTCGAGTACACAAGTGCGCCTACAATTTTGCAGTACTTCACTTAAGTAATCCATTTTATACGATTTTTATGATGGACCTACTTCAACTCCACTACATTTCAGATGTAGATATTTTTTCCTTTATAGTCACTACTTACTTTGCAGATTACTAAAAATTATAATCAAATAAATTATGATGTAGCCTATTATACGTGAAGCTACCCTGCAGTATATTAATTAGTTAAAACTAGCTCCAAATGTAACATTATGTGGTTCTTAAACATGAATAATTGTAATCCTTTTGTATAATATATATTAATCTGAAGGTATTAAAAAAAGTAATTAAAGGTATTTTTATCAAGTTATTGACAAATATATAAATGGAATAAAATTGCATATTTCCTATAGGCCTACTGAAATCCAGTGAAGGAAAGTAATTAAATACATACACAAGTACTACCTCTCCCAACGACAGTATATTTGATCGTATCTGTTGTGTTAGTCTCACAAGTTAGCATTCTGAACACGGATATTCTGTATTAAAACATCTGTACTTTCACTACTCCTAAATTTCAATGACTTTCACATGTAATGGAGTATTTCTACATTGTGGTATTAATACTTTCACTTATGTAAAGGACCCAAATGCTTCTTCCACATCTACTGCCATAGAACATAGCTGCTAAAGGGTGACTGCAATACACACACGGTCAATTTATGGTAACATGGTGAGGAATTTGTCCTTTTGTCAGTGACCTATCTTTGTATGTCACACAGGGCTGTAGCCAGGATTTTAGAAGGTCATGAGTCCAAATGCCCCCTCTGCAGAACCCCGACTCACTTGACAAATTGGTTAGCCACCAACCACTGTGTTAATTGCTGCGTATTAAAAAAAACACAAACCCCACAAATATTTCACATTAAACCCCACAGATTTCCAGAAATATGAGATGACCTCAACGTCCTCTGTGGCAGTTACCTTAAACCTTCGGCTGAGGGGACTCCGTAGGTGGGGCCAGCGAGTTTAAAAGGTCACCGTTGGAGGTCAAAGTTTATACAACATTTTCCTAAAGGAGGAGTGAATCAAAAACACAGTGGAGCAAAGACAGGCTGACCCTTGTCTCATTGTGCAGGGCGGAGGAGGAGGGAGAGGGGCTTTCCATGGCACTGTGGGCCGAATACAATACCAGCTTTGAGTAACTGACAGACTGCTGCTGGTGGAAGGTGGAACAGCGTCGCAGTCTACCTCTGTGGCTTCATTGTGGCTTCACTGAATGGCAAATGTTTAGACATTTACCTGCACACGCTGAGCTGCGGCTATAATGTCCTTTTACTTCAACAAGGAAGAATTAGGCCATTTTTCTTAAATATGCCAATGCTCCCAGGCATCATCAGCCACACTACAAATTGTTTATCTTCATATCAACCCCTGGTGATTTGAGAGCTTAGATTTGAAGGCTGGCTGAAGTTAAAAGGGGACGGTAAGTGCTGCCTGAAATGAATACGAAAAGCAGCTGGGTTTATCTTCACTCGCTCTGTGACATGTGCTGCTAAGAGAAAACAGGTGACAGAGGAATGCATGCTGAAACCCAAACGTAACACTAGAGCTCAAATGATTTGTTGCCACTCAGGCAGATCTGCATTTTTAAAGATATGTTTTATGCACTTCCCTGATCTATATGATCCTTTTTTATGTCTCTGCAGGTCTTTCTTGTCTGTCCTGTTGGTGGTTCATTTACTGTCACTGCATAATAATTGCACTTTAATGTCTAATTTGTAGATGCTAAAAGAAGACGGACATACTGAGGCAGGGACACAAAGACACCTCACAGTGTAGCGTTTTTGACTGTTGCTCAAGATAAACATGTCAGATGAATGCCGGTCATGTATGTGACAGTCAGAAACAAACAATAGTTGAGAATGTAATCGAGTTGGGTACAGATATCCAGTGTAAATATATGATCTTCATGCCTGAACTCTACAGACACACCAGTTGGATATATTTAGAGTCCATAGCTGGTGTATCCATGCTACAAGGCAGACCACAATCATTCACAACAGTAGAAGGGCCACCGCTGATCTGAGATCAGTCGAGAGGAGAGTGCATGTGTGTGTTGAATGGTACGGGATTGAGTTCAGGGTCTGTCACGTTACCAGAATTAGGCTTTGATATAATACTAGTATAAAAAAAACGATAATCGATACCTCTTTTAATACCCTGGCCAAAAGAAAGTGCAGCCTTGGGTTGAAAATTTGATTGGGGATGTGTTTCTTTAAATAATTTCTGTTGAAAAATGTGGATATTGTATTGTTTTAAACACATGGTATTGAAAAAGTATTGATACTTTATTACATTTGACAAGCCTAGTTCAGGGTCACTTATATCAAGTATATGCACATGCAGTGAACTCGGGAGTTTTAAATGGAAAATTCCCCCCTAATACAAGAGTCTGCAGAGCTTTTGTTTTAATACAAGGCAACTTTTATGGCTTACAGTTTTAAAAACCCTTTTTAAATGAATATTTCTGAAGGACTAAGATCTTACAGCTATAAACAGAGACCTAAAAATGGTATGATCAGTAACACACTAACAATCAGTGTCTTTCCTGTTTCCCACAAAAATGTGACAAACAGTAACATCACAACAAGCAGAAATTTGAAAAGAATGATTTTTGTATTGTTTCATTATTTTTTACAGATGCCTGCTAAGACTGTTGTCAAGCAGCCATCTTAAATCCCGTTGAGTACACAGGCTTCCTGTGGTACAGTGAGACTAGGCCACACTGTCTCATGCATACCAAATATGTTCACAAACATACAGACCTGGAAAATGGCAGGAGTTTGGTTCCTTTGCTTGGAAGTTTGCTCCCCCACTTGAATAAATGCAATCACGTGCATGACCTAATGTTTTTAATACTCAAGCTTAATTATAAGCCTACAAGTTTGCCTCATCAAACAATAGTCTAACATCAAATATCCCTCAATGACTTCAAGAAGTAAACCTATTATTTTTGCACTTTTGCAGTAAGCGCTGCAGGCCACCTAACACAAGTGTGGCAAAGCAGCACCATCTAGTGGCAAAATAGCGAACATGTCATCCTTAGATGAACCATTTATCTGCGTGCGCACAAATCCTACAGGTTTTCGGGTCTCTATTTGCGCTGCTTAATTTTTTCATGAAATCGTGTTTCTGCTTCTGCAACATGAATTCAAATTGTTCTATCAGACATCATGGAGGTATTTGTGAGACTGTGCCAGCGGGGATATTGGCTTGTCACCGGAAGTCCCGCCTAACATCTCCAGCAAATAAGTTAAAGGCGCCCCCTGACGGTCAGTTACAACTTCATTTTTACAGTAGTGCACATTATACTGTGTGCAATGTTACAAATCTGCTATGGGGACACTGTCAGTGTGATGTAATTGATCATCAGAGTGGTTTTAAAATAGCCTACCTGAGTTTCACCATGAAGTCAACATGAGGACTTCTGCTGCAACAGAACTGAGCGATAGAAACATAACTGTAAATGGACTTTGGCTGCAAGTTACAACAAGGTGAAGCTGTGTTTTGTTACTTAAGATGTATAAATAAAATTGTCGACCAGACATGTTTGCACAGGGTCAAAGACTAAAGTGAAACCCTATGCTCGGTTACTGCTCAGATGATTTAAAACAAATGTTTAAAGTCATGGAGTGAAATCACAACAGCTTCCAAAACAGTTTTTTTTTTAAAGTGTCACTTTATCAACACTAGTAGGCTATTAGTATCATATCAGCGCATTAATACAGTAAAGGTAATTGACAGTTAGTACCAGGTCATATAGTGATACAGTTGTGTCTTTGGGCACAGCATCACCTCTACAATCAGCTCGTGTCCAAATTGAGCTGAAATCTGAAATATTTTCGTCATATACGAAAATACTATATCAATACAGGACATTTATACATTAACAATATCCTCTGACAGTCTCAGGCAGTTCAATTCAAATATGTTCTAAGGATTTAATTTGACTCGGACATGACTACTCGTAACTCAAACTTCACTAAGCAACAGATAAAGCTTGTTTTGGCTTTGTGTAATTGTCTATAAATAAATTATTCAGTGTTAGTGGAAGAAAAATAAATACTGTGATCCTCCCCTCTTTATTAAACTGCAGTATAACACCATTACAAATTCTATGAAGCAGCTAAAATATAAAACACAGGTATCAGTGTATATACTGTATATTGAAACGATGATCCTTGTTCTTTGAGTTTTTATGGGAGCTTTCAAATTATTGTGCTGCCACTGCCACAACAGGAATGAATTGAGGAAATGTTTTTATTTCTGCTATGACTAAGGTCAGTTACTCAAGTACTTGAGTAAATTTGAGATACGTGCATGTTTTTATCTCATGCTACTTTATATTTCCACTCTAGCCTACAACATTTCTTTTACTCTATTATTACTTTTGACTTTACTACAAATATTTGACAACATTAGTTACTAGTTACTTTACAAACCAGCTTCTCAAATATGAGGATTTGGTGCTTTTCTTAATTAGTAAGCCTAGTTTTAATTTACTTTCAATAATACTGAGGTTTTTACTGTTGGTTGGTCAAAACAAACAAACATTGTTAAGGTGTCACTTAATTGATTAAGGTTAATTATGATGGCGTTTCTCATTATTTTCAGTATTTTAACGAACCAAACAATCAATTGATTAATAAAAAGAAATAATCCGCAGATTAATCAACGATGAACAGTGACAGAGGCAATTTTTCATTGCTTTGAGTAGTAATAAAGCCTATTTAATAACATACTTTTACTTATGTAGTATTTTCAAAGCAGCACTTTAACTTGTAACAGAGTATTTTTACAGTACTTATTAGTACTTTTACTTAAGTAAAGGCTCTAAATACTCGAGTCTTGTGAGCTTTACGGTTTTAGGTTTAACAGTAAAGTATCCTGCATGAATTCTACCTATTACCAAAGCCTCTTCCTGGGATGGGCGGGCAAAGAGCTCCTCCTCCAATCACTGTGGCCGGTGATGTCACGTGCTTCCGGATATCCAATAGCTAGCCGCAGATTAAGCAGTTTGCCGCACCCAAGTGGGGATGATGGTGGATCTGGGTGGAGCGATGCAGGGACGACAAACGCAGAGAGATAAACCCACTCTGAAACCACCGCGGTCGGGACAAAAACAGTGAGACCCGCCGTCCTGTTTGTAAACTGTTTATATTTCATCACTTCATCAAAGAGAGGGTAAGCTCTGCAATAATCGCTATGTTTTGTGTTTGTCCGGTGTGTTTTTTTTAAATGTTTGTTCCGTGGTTTCGTTGCATTTTCAGTGTGGCTAGCTCTCACTGTTTTGCTAAGATGTTTCTCGGTGGAGTCTGCAGAGAGGTGGCGGTGCACGTTTGCGTACAGTAACACGAGTATTTCTACATTATAGCGTGATTAAAACGATTCACCTCAGCACAGACGGTTTCTAGTGTTGAACAATAGCAGCCCAGGTTTTGTGTGTATCGTTAGCCTGTTGCTAGCCGAGCAGGCCTGTTATTGTGCTATTTTGCATTTCACACTTATACTATTTAATATGGACTCTTGTGCTGCTGCCCGGGCCTGTTTTTAAGCAGAGGAAATCGAGCTACATTCAGCCTTGTGGTGATGGAGTAGTTTCCTGTCGGTGAGATAGCACAATGTCCTGCACAACAACAACAACTCTGCACATTCATCTGTAAAATTGGTATGCACATTATTTTTCATCCTGTCTATTGTTTTAAAAGTTAAGTTGGACAACACATGATATAATAACCAACAATTAGAAATAAAGATGGTTGTAAAACTTGATCCATGCTCTAAACTCTATGGTATAAAATATTAGTGCATGGTAATATATATATATATGTATATATATATATATATCATGATGTGGTAGATTGACTCAAAATGCATCATCAAGGAAAAAAATCAAAAATATTTGCTGCTTCAAGATCGCTTTTCTCTCTTTTATATGATTGTAAATTGATCATCATTGGTCAAGTTTTGGGCTTTTGATGGAGTTGCCTTGGGCTCTGGGAATTTTTTTGAAGGCCATTTTTTTCCCTTAAAGTCTAGTAGAGTGATTTAAGACATAATTACAAGATTAAAACAATTGGCAACAACTGTTTCCATCCTAATTGTCCAGCTCTAGAGTGTCAGTAGGTGGATTGAGAGGTGATTTAAAAACCTGAGATTGTTTTTATGCCCAAATCGTAACCACTAAGTTGTCGGCGTATCTTTCTGAAGTCCACTGTGAAGTCCCTTCCCCCTCATAGTGTATAAGCATTAGGAAACTGCCAAGACAAATTGTCTGTGAGTGTGTGTGTGTTATGGGATTGTAACTCCCTAGATTTGGTAATTCTTTTAGACTGAGTGAAATTCCCAAAGGGAGGGAGCTTAGTTCTGTCAGTCTGGCTCCATGATGCCGCTCTCCACATACACTACACTACTACTACTACACACATACATACACACTCACTCCAGAGAGAGGGAGAGAGAGTGTGTTTGTTTTACTCCCACTCCTCACACCCACACCCTTGACTGCAGTGCAGCTGAAAATGTGTTCCTCATTTCAAGTCCATTCTCTCCGTTTCACTCTCTCTTTCCTTCCTCCTCATATGTGATCACTTAGCGACGTTTCAGGAGATTTTTTTTAAGTTAGAGATGTGAAAACGATCATTCTTGAACTTTCATTCTCGCCACCAAGGTCATTAAAGAGTGCGTCAATACATGTTGCTATGTTTAGGTCAAACATTTATGCAGCAGAATGCTACACAGATGCACACATGATGGTACAGGCCGGAGAGTTAGGCTTGGGGAAACTGCAGGGAGAGGTGTGTTGTTTCAGAGAGCAATCTTCCACCAGTCTGCCCCATATGCCATGCGACAGCCTGATAAACCCCAAGCCACTGTTCTCAAATGCTAACACAACACTGTGGCTGGTCTGGCCTTGGTAGTCGGTGACAGATAATGCCTTTCCCATGCCGACTGTCCCACTGACGGTGAGTGTTACAGTCACTGACAGCAAATTTTTAAAAAGCAGGTTGTTGGCTTAGGAGCTATTTTTCTTGTCTTGGAAGGTGGAATTGTGTAATTTTTTCTTTACACAAGTTTTAGTTGGTGGTGAACATTAGCAACATTAGCATTCATTTGGACTACTGTTTCTGGCCATCTGGCAAAGTTT
>JBBPCS010000729.1:3246615-3267991 GCA_037974645.1 Hollardia meadi
TGCTTTTATACACGTCACACACACACACACACACACACACACACACACACACACACACACACACATATCTTTTTTTTTTAATGCCTTTTACATCTGTTTTTAGTGTTCTTTACTTTACTTTCCTCTCCACAGTATGAAAAACCATGAAAAATCCAAAAAGCACCGGGAGATGGTGGTGTTGTTGCGGCAACAGCTGGAGGAGGAAGAGGATTCCCTTGGTTTGAACCTGGATGGAAAGGAGGAAGGAGAT
Source organism: Hollardia meadi (assembly GCA_037974645.1). Taxonomy (NCBI): domain Eukaryota; kingdom Metazoa; phylum Chordata; class Actinopteri; order Tetraodontiformes; family Triacanthodidae; genus Hollardia; species Hollardia meadi. Next base: position 3,246,866 of record JBBPCS010000729.1, read on the forward strand.
GAGGAAAATGACCAGGAAGAGGAGGAGGAGGAGGAAGACAGACCAAGGCAAAAGTACGAGGCTGGATCTGATAATAGAAAAAAACTTCCTTAACTTTGTCATGGTGGTTAGAACTTTGTGACACATCAGTTGTATATAATCTCTTAGTTGCATTTACTGACACTTTTCTTTCCACCTACGCAGGCTGTCCAAAAAGCAGAAGAGAAAAAAGAAACAGCAGAAAGTAGTGCACGTGAGTAATATCTTTTCTGTCTTTCAGTCGCTGTGCCTGGTTTATTGTAAAAGCCTTCTCTAGTCACGCTCTCCTCCCCCATAGCAGAGTACTCTGGAGGAGGAGGAGAAACCAACGCTGACTGCCTGCGAGGAAGATGCCCCCGAGAAGCCAGCGGACCCTCCAGAGCAGGAAAAGCAGGATGATCTCCCTCCCGCAGAAGTCAAGAGGTCAGCCCTGTTCTTCATGATATCAGATCCACTGTCTGGTTCTCTAGATGGTTTTAGTGATGCCACAAATTAAGAGCAGAGTTAAGTCCCCTCTTGTTTCATGACTATAACTACTGGCTTTTTTTTAATACTATGGATAATTTAAAATGTGACTCTGCCAATATTGAATTATATTCCCGTTCTACTCGGAGGGTACCAAGAAAATGCCAGTTGGCTACAGTAATGCTGAATGTTTAAAGCTACATTGATTCGTTGTTTTGGCCACTTGGAGGCAGCAGAGGAAGCTGAAGACACAACAGCTGCCGTGTTATCACCTTGGACAGTTATGGGAAATTTGTTGGCAATCAGTTGTCTTTTTTTTTTTTTACACATCCAACAGACACTGAGCAACAAACATTCATTTAAAGTTGTTTCTTGTGGCAGTTTGATGAATATGAGTTCAATATTCACACTTCTGTTCACTATATGCAGGTGTCTAGCTTTTTAGATGCTCCACTATGTTTACCAGTTAATCTGACTTTGGTTGCTGTTTGGTGCTGGGCAGTTGGGTTGTTAGAGCTTTTTTTCCTCTCATCAAAGATTTTCAAAATCCATCATGAACACATCACAAAAAATGATAATCGTTCAGGGGCAGTTGTAAAGGACTACAGGGAGTCTACTCTGTGTGAGAAATAGAATTAAATTGTGCAGAATAACTAAATAATTTGTGAGTTTTAAAATGTAATGGTAGTCTTTTTGCAGTTTAGAATCAGATTTTTATTTATCTGTCATCTAAATGTTGCCTCAGCAGCTCTGGGAAGCCAAAGGGAAAGAAGGGAGGAGGAAAAGACAAACCGAAGACTGTCAAGGCAAACGCAGGAGAAGAACAGTTTCCAGAGGTTTGTACACAGATGATTTTAGGTTATTCTTATTTACCATAGGTTATTTTATTTATCTCTTTTACCTATACATGCTTTAACCCTAGTCAGTTTTTTTTAACATTTCTACCCCTTTATCAAAAAAAAACAACCCTGAAAATGATCCATACTTGTATATTTAAATCGCTTATCCCCCTTTCCACCTCCAGAAAGAAATAAACCTCCGCTGCGTGACCTGTGACAACGAATTCCCCACAAGAAACAAGTTGTTTGACCATCTGAAGACCAGCGGTCACGCCTCCGCTTTCCCAAATGCTGCTCATGGCTCCACGAGCAAAAGCAAAAAAGACAAGAAGAGGAACAGATAACACGTTATTCATCTGGGCTGATGAACCCAAGAGTTGGACTGAGCAGGGACATGGGGAAACAACGCTCTTGAGAAGCCTCTCAAAAAAAAAAAAAAAAAAAACTGGAAGAAAGCCTTTTTTAAAGTGGACTTTAATGGACTCTATTGGCTGATCGAGAGGCTAAGAGCGAATTGAATGAGAGGCTTCTTTTACCGTTCTTCCAGATTGGACTGATTGAAATGTCTTCTGTACCTGTCTCCTTAACTTATGAAATTCTCTGATAAACCAGTGGAGAAAAACCATACAGGATGTGCAGAATATACTTTTATCTCTATCATCAGATCCTTTACTGTTTTGGGGATCATCTCCTCTTGGTTTGTCATGAAGAGTTCAGTCGTGGTATTACTGCGTCATAAAAATAAGAGATACTGCATGTTGGTATTTATACAACAACTCCGGAATGATTTGCAGCAATGCAAAGAAGTAACCTCAAGTGACCCTGTTTAACAATAAACTACAGGATGTTGGACATGCCTGTACAGAATGTGCAGCTGTACCTTTTAAATGCTGTTTTATTGGTGAGAAAGAAGCAAAACTGTATAATTAAGCAAATATGTTAAAGCACAGATGTTGAAGTTGTTTCACCAAACATTAGAATCATTACATTTGGATACATAGTTGGTGACTGTACACATGTGTGTAACTGCAGACTGCAAAACAATCATAACAATGATGATTTAGTAGATAAAAACAGCAAAGTGAATTCCAGGTTAAAAATTTAAGACATTTTGTTCTTGTCTGCTCAGTTTTTGAATTATTGAGTCTTCACTGTAAAAGAAAAAAACCCATTACAACATGTAGATCATAATTGAGGTCAACTGAGGTCACTACATTCTAAAGAGGATCGCTGGTCAATTCATTGTTGCTAATTTTAGTAATTTCTTCCTTTGATTTAAGGTGTGTGACATTTCAACCTTGCAGTGGACTTTTAAAAATATAAAATCTAAAATTGTCAGATTGCCCGCCCCTACATCTAAGTACATTCAGAAGATCTTTGTCAGAAAATATTATTATTATATTCTAATTACACCACATTTAAAAATAGTTTGTTTTTTTTAAAAAAAGGTCCTTTATACAATTGCTATGTAGAGGCTCAGAAGGTCAAAATGATTGATGTTGACATTTTTAACATTTTAAAAGACGTACAAAAAAAATGCAATCCACTGCATTTTGTGGGTGGGTTTCCAGGCTTGGTCCTTGGCAATCCAGCTGATCTTTATCTGACTTTTCTTTCCATGTAGTTGTGAATGGACTTGTTGAAAACTGCCAGGAAGAAATCTGCGTCTTCCATTGTGATGCACATGGGGGATTTGATGCGGAAGGTCTGAAGGGGGGAGAAAAACGGAAGAGAAGAGGTTTATGGGTTTTTTAAATGCAAACAAAATGAAAGAATTATACAGGCAATGCTTTTTGACTCTGTAGTGTTTGGAAAGTTAAGAACACATCCTTAATATTAAATGTTTTTCCTCTAATATAATCACTACGCAGCAAAAACACCTGCAGTATTTTATTTTATAAAGTCAGTAAAAGTTAATCTACTAAGGAACTTTTGTCTGACAGCTCATGTTTATTTCACTTGTTTTTTTTTTAACAAAACAATAAGTTTTGTGATGTGGGTCTCAGCTGTGTTTATGCCACATGGTGACTTAGTAAAAAATAAACTGAGGAGGGTGGTTACCTGTCCGTAGATTCCCCCCTTCCCTATCAGGACTCCCATGTCCTTGACGTCCTCAAAGATCTCATTCATTGCCTCAGGAGACAGTGGGTCCCTGCTGGCCTGCAGATAGTAGAGACAAGGTGAGGATGTGTAACAGCAACCAGACTAATTAAAGTAACTAATATTATAAACCCTATCCAGCTGCTGTCCAATAATTAACTTATTGCGAAACAGCATAGAAAAGACACAAGAAGAACAAAACCGAGCATTACACATTTAACTAAATTTGTATTTACTTCAGCTGTTTCATTTTTAAACAGAGGTCTCTGGACTTGCTCTTCCCTTTGCTGGCTCTTTTTAAATAGAATCAAAAGAATAAAAAAAAAAACAGAACTTCAGTCAGTAGTACACATGCTGCAGCTGAGATCACTCTCTTCACAGTTACAGATGGTCACTGCTGCTCGGCTAATGGTTAACTGGGGCACTGCTGAACCATGCCCCCCGGGGCCTCAGCACAGCACGTTGTCAATGCATGCGAGGAGAGCAGAGTGTCACTCGTTGCAAACTCAATATACCTTGTCTTTGACCATTTCCACGCCGATCTGCAGGCCTTTTCCACGGACGTCGCCGATGATCTCATACTTGTCTCTGAGTTTTGCCAGTTCCGTCATGAGATAGGTGCCCACGTCAAGACTGATCTGCTGCGTGCCATCCTCTTTGATAGTCTGTTAAGTACAAATGTTAGTCATGTTTGGATTATTATCCAAGGTGCTTCTTAATTTTACTAAACTAAAACAATAATATGCAGAACCACGTTGAATTTCTCGCCTAATGAACCGGACCCATTTACAAAGAGAAGATGAATTCTTACATCAAGCACCGATGAAGCGATGGCACAAGCCACAGGATTTCCTCCAAAGGTGTTGAAGTGAACCCCCTTGGCAAACGAGGCCGCAATTTCTGGAAATACACGAGAGAGAACACATGAACACGCTCACATCTCCACGCACTGCTGCTCCAAATCCAAACCTCTCAGCACATGCGTTACAAATGATTACTTAAAATATAAGTGTTTTCCTGTTGGTACGTGACCAAGAAGGATTTCATAACAACGTCAAATGAGAAAAAACGAAAGGGGTCTTTTGGTTGAAGGATCTAAAGGTTGATTACCAAGACAGAGCTGAGGCAACTACCTTAACAACATGTGATCACACGCTCCACTGCCAGAAATGGATGTTCATTAGGGTAAAAAAAATTCTTCAGGTCAGCTCAGACAAAAAGAAGGTAGAGAGCCATAGCAACAAGCAATAGAGACGAGAGAGTTTATCCTGTCCACTAATGGCTGGGAGAAAAATGAATTTTCTTAGACCAGTGTTATAGTATTGTATTGTTGTGTTAATGGAGCCAGAAGGCTTTCTCTATAACTCGTGCAATTTGACACTCCAGTACATTCACATCTTAGGTATTCATAGACATGATGAGGTCTTCTTCATCTCCAGCAGGCACCCTGGAATCCTTGAGGGTGAAGTAGTGAGTCATAGACAGCCTGCATACATTCGCTCAACCCCTTTTATACTGAGTTACCAGTAAATGTATATAAAGTATGTGTATAAGCTAGTATTGGGAATTGCTTAACATTGTTAAAATATGGCATGTTTTTTTTTTTGTTTGTTTGTTTTTTATAAATAAGAAGCTGCTACAGTTAATCATTTTTTTGTTATTCGCCCAGCAGTGTATCAACTGTGGTTTTGAGCCTGTTTAATGGAACGAGTCCACACTCTCTTTTCTCAATACACCATTTCAACAATACACCATGCTTTATAGCTATATTTAATTTTTTATGAACATACAACCAGATTTTTACCTGGTGTTGTAACAACAGCTCCCATTGGGAATCCATTACCAATGCCCTTCGCCATTGTAACCATATCAGGAATTACATCATGACCTTGGAAACCCCAGAAGTGGCTTCCTGTTCGCCCGAATCCAGTCTGGACCTGTCAGGTGCAAAACATATGAAGTTTATTCACATTTTATGAAGAGGTGCTACAGAGATGGAAATATACACATGTGTGTATATGGATGCAGAATCTGTAGGCAGGGGACACTATTTTGGGATCAGAAGTGTTCTAGTTTCCATTTGTAGTCTATTTGTAGTCCGAGGAGTATTGATCAATCACGTAATGCAAATACAGGCTCCAGTTTTTTTAAACAGTGGATTTGTTAATTCAGTGCACTGTAATGCACAAGTATTTTTGTACAAATCCATATATTTTGAATTGCAAATAGCAAATCCATCCATAAAAATTTTAAAAATATACAAAATGTGACTCTAACCTCATCAGCAATGCAGACCCCGCCTCTCTCTCTTACAAGTTTGTAAGCCTCCTTGAGGTAGTTTTTAGGGTACTGTACAGCTCCACCGACTCCCTGTACAAACCAAACACGGGCCCATGTTAATTGATAGCACATGCTCATATTACTGTACACATTACTGTACATTCGTGACATCGAGTCCATAATGTTAACATTCAATATGGAAAGCAGCGGATCGGCACACAGAAGCCTTTATAAAGTACATTTCTTGTCACAGTCGACAACAGGGTATTGTACCTGAATCGGTTCTCCAAAGAAAGCAGCAATTCGACTGGGGACACTTGTAGCAAATGTCTCTTGGAGCTGTCCAATGTATTGTTCATTTGCCATGCAATGACCTGTGAGATCAAGCAAAGAGCAAAGTTCCTTGGAGCAAGCAAATACAGACATTAGTATACAAATTAGAGAATCAATTGCTGAAGAAAATGTGGTGCGAATGCTGGGTGGTAAAAAGCTGAAGATAAACTGAATTGCTGGCTTTAAATTATATGGAGAAGCATCTGAAGAGGGTTGGAAAAATGGGAAAGGGTCTAATTCCTATGGATGGGATTTAATGGTTGAATAAAACTCAATGAGTAGATAAAAGCTAAAAACAGTGTGAATAGTTGGAAAAGTGGGAAAGCGATGAACGATGCAAACTATACCGACAGCTGGTAGCTAAACTGCATTATTTTACGAATAGCTGGGAGCTAAATTGCATGGTTGACTTAACTTTGATTGAAGAAGCAGATGAAGAGTATGAAGCAATAATGGCTGGGAGCTAAAACTTCATAAAACAGTAGATATTATTGTTATTACTACATGAATTTAGAATTTAAAGCTTACTAAAATCAGTCACAGATCCTAAATCTTGTACGGCAAATGTTCAAAAGAGGTAAAGGGGTAAATGATTAACAATAAGAGACTTTGAACTTCAGGCAATTCAGTACCTCTTTCGTCCCAATTTCAAAGGTACAAGTGACCTGTATTACCTTTAGCATGTTTAAAAAGATTTCATTTAAAGAAATACAATTGGTGAATTGCAACTCCACATATGTGTTCATACGTCTGCTCAGAAATATTAAACTGGGCAGACACTTTGAACGTTTTTTCAACATTTTAAAATGTTTTTAAAGACAGGCAAGCATTCACTCTAGCACTCTGCCTGTAGATACATATAAGAAACAAAACGAGAACATCCAGCATGAGCAAATGGGCATGAAAACAACACAGTCGAGGAAGCTAAGTTAATGTTTTATATGAATATTACAAACGGGATCTTAATGCTTAACCTTACCGATAACAGTCTTGTTTGTGTTTTGTTTATGAGCGCAGCATGAGTGCGTTGAGCCATGGGTGCATGTGTTTTTGTACCTTGGGCACAGCTACATTCTCTGATGGTCTGCACAGGAGAGTCCCTGCAGTGGCTTCCTCCCCACGGGCCTCTGAACACATCAGGACACATGGTCTGTTTATTGGGCAGAAACCTAGTCAGCAGTCTTTTTTTTGTTTTGGTTTTTAGCACAAAACAGCTTGCCCTCTATCTTGTGTAACATGTTTATTTATTATAGATGAATCGGTCCATATCACCGTGTTATATATTCACCTTCTTTAAACTAGAGATTTTAATGTGCATCGTCACTTGTGTGCTTTTCTCATGACATTCAAATAAATTAATGTATACATACATTTGTGCAGCCTAAACCATTGGCAATGGGATATTTATATGCTGCGTTGGAAGTGAGACCCATGGTCTGTGGGCTGCCACCATGGTATGATCCTCTGGAAGAACAAAATCAATCAGAAATATTTTGGACATTCAGACTAGAGGACATTTAATAACAATCAAGCTGAAAAGCTAGGCAATGTATAACATAAGGGTATAATATATTTTCAGATTTAGTCAACTGTATGCTTCTCCCATCTGTGCCTCATTAAAGGATCTATTTTTGTCCTAAAAGACTCTAAAATTAATAGGGGGAAAAAAACAAACTACTGCAAAACTACAAAAAAAGATATAGAGATATCCTTTGCTTCCTAGCTTGATTGAAATCTTGAAATTGCTAATTCTTAAAAACACTTGTACCTGAAAGTGATGATGTCAAAGTTGCCTGTGTGAAGTCGAGCCATCAACATAGCCAGGTCATTGGCTTCTGAGCCGCTGTTGGTCAGATATATCACCTGGACGGGGACACACAGAGCAGCAGACAGCCTACATATTTATCCAGGCTCCTGCCCTCACCTGATCAATATGAAAAAAAAGCAAATAAAAAGTACCTTTAGGGGATCTGGGAAGTAGGAAGCTAGTTTCTCACAATACTCATGGAGAGGAGGATAGACGTAGATGTTTGTCGTATGCCACAGTCTCTTCATCTGCTGCTCTGCAGCTGCTGTTACTTTCCTGTACCCAAAGATGTCAGGTACCAGATATAAGAACAGCAATGACTGCATGAATGATTTTTATTATGATCATCACTGTGTGACACAGCAAAGGAAAGCAAAGGACCTTACGGGTGGCAGTGGCCCACACTGACAGTAGCCACACCAGCAAATAGATCCAAATATCGCTTCCCGTCCACATCCCACAGCCATTGCATGTATCCCTGATGGATGAACACTGGTTTCTTATAGTAGGTAACTTTCATGGTCATGGGGTTGCAATTCTGTCTGCGGATCTCCATCATCTGCTCTTTTGACATACCCTGGACACAAAAATACACAGGACAAAAGCTACAATATTGTAAGGACCATAATGTTTTTAGAAATAGCTTTTAAAATAGCCAGGCGGTGTGCATTCATCATTGCAACTGGAGTCTGGGTGTGCCTGTGAAAATTAAATATTTACCACAATAATAACATTTTATATTCACAACTGAGGTAGTAAGTTTCAGCTGTGCAAAGCAGAGACACTGTATGCTTGGAGAATATTGCTTTTACCTTGTACTCTTCTGGTTTGAAATTACATGGGGGCATCTCTGGGACGTCTGTGGAAGTGTATTTGAATGCTGATTTCTGACATGATGCCCCTGTGAAATATTTGTGATTGAAGTTCAGACGGCGAGGAAAAAAGAGACAATTAATATTTGAGGTAAGTTAGCATTCAGAATTTTCTTGCTAGTATCGGATTGACCCCTGGCTGACACATTAACCATATTAAGTTTACCGCAGACAAGACATTGTGCAACACAGGATGCTGCCTGTCTTTCCTTTAGTTGCATAATTTAGGTAAAAGTAGCAGCAGTCCGGCTGGCAACAAACAAAGCAAAATTGAATGCTGGAAAAACAATTTAATCTGTGTACAGAGGAGCAAGGATGAACTATTTACTCTTCTTATGCAGCTTAATTTTAACCAGTCCTGGTGATATTATATAACTGAGAATATTGTATTGCACTACCTTTGTACTGCAATTTCTAGGTTACCCTAATTAAAAATACCTTGCAGTGCACCGATTTCTACACTTAGCTGCCAGTTTATTAGGTCTAACATAGTCTGCTGCAACAGTCCTGCAACAAATCTCACTTTCATGAAGGTTATAATGTTCAGTTTTCAGTTGTTGAACTGTTTTAGAGAGGTGTTGATTCAGCTACTTTGAACAGAAAGGTGTTTCTGTTATCTCGACTACCTTCACTGATATAAATGGGATGAACTAAATAACAGAAACACCCGTCAGTATCACAAAATACAGTTCAACAGCACCACAAACACATTTTAAATGCTTTATAGACTACGTTCAGGTTGTAACGCTTAACGTAACAGACCATAACTCTAGTTCTGGACTTAGTTCGTTGTCATGGTAAACTCACCACTAGCCAGGTGGAATTTGGACAAGCCAGCTCGACAGGACTGTCCTCCTAACACTGCACAGCGGGCAACTACACGGGAATCAACTTTAAACATGTTGAGCAGGCACACAGAGAGGGAACACAGCTGTCAGACCACCTTCACCGTCTCTGAGCAGCAGTGAGGCCTGGGAGAAGTTTTTTGGGGAGTGGACACTCAGTCCTCGCGCAGTCAACGACCCTGATTGCATCCAATCGCGGCACCCCTGCTACGTCACATGAAGCGTGCGTACGTTTCGAGGCCGGAAGCCGCGCTTTAATGGTTTAATATCGCATTTTAGTGTCTGTATTAGTAAAATGGTGCGTTAGGCCTATTTGAAAAATATAAATTAAACAGAACATGTCATAGGCCTAAATAGTTGAAACATAATTTCTAATCAATTCTTGGCCAAAACATTTATTTCATGAGGTGTGATTAACATCCAATACTTTCTCTACATTTTTACATATCAGTTATGATATCTGGAAGACAATTTCCCTTTTCACATGTACTTTGCCCTTCCTTTTTGTCGTTTTCTGTTAGAGGTAGAATCTGAGGTTATGGTTCAACCAAAGGTCAGAGGTTGATCAATCACAGGTCAGCCTGTTGGGTTTTTGTTTTGTTTTTTGCCTCATTATTGACATAGGGACTCACACGTGATAATAACAGGCCAAAATTCCTTTATGTAAAGCCTATTTGTAAGCACGATTTTTGAGATTTAATTGCTGTCTCAAATTGCATTTTGCAATACAAGATAAAGCAATACATAAACATGCAGAAAAAAGGCAAAACACAACAGAGACACTTAAGATTAGTGTTGGACATGACCAACCATGACACCATTTTCCCATCTAAAAACTTGTATAAATAACTTTCATTTTTCATTTTACCACTTATCAATCATAGCAGTATTAATTAATGTATATACAAATATGTGCAATATAAGATTATGACCTGACCTCCTTTTGCTTTGTGACACAAAATCACAAATAAACAGTACTTTCACAGAGTCCTTTATCATAGAGCTTATTTTTAGCTGGTTTTGGACAATTTTAATTGAAGAAATGTTATATTTCAGGTTATTCTCTCAGCCTTTAATTTGCTATGGCCAGTAATGTTTTAGCAGCTCCTCTAAACTTTTAGCTCAGGCGAAGTCAAGCACACAGAATACATAATTTACCTTTTTTTTTCTTCTTACTGGTACCACAGCATAATTGTGCACCTACAAGCAATGAATAAAACATATTAAAATAATTATAATAATTCTTTGAAATTTAATTTAGAGGACAATTCACCCTAAAATCAGAAATACATATTATTTATCTTACCTGTAGCGCTACTTATACATCTAAAATGTTTTTGTGTGTGTTTTGCCTTCTCTAGTTTAGTTTAGTTTGTTTCATGTAGGAACTATTTTCTTTCTACCAAACTACACTGCATCACAGCACAAAAGGAAACGTGCATTTCCTCATAAACGAGACACTCATGCTCGTGACAGTGCGGGATGTAAACATTTATGGCAGCATCCTCCTGAGCTGTAACGTTAGCCAGCTTAGTTAGCTAGCCTCTCGACTATGAGTAGAGCATGCTTCCTTCTGCACAGCATGAAAATAGTTCCTACATTAAACTGCTCACAACAAGGTCTGTGGATTATCTTGAGTAACGGGGTCATGATTTCTTGAAAGGGACATTTCTGTTGAGCTTTTCAAATGCGTTTTTCCAGCTCTTTGAGCACCACAAGCGAAGTGCCATCTAGTTCTATTAGGCAGACATCTCTACAGCCAATATTTTAAAAACTGAGCAACTCACACCAAAAGAATCTAGACAAATAAATACCACGACAAATAAGAGTAAAAATCTGTATTTTTGATTTTTGGATGAGCTGTCCCTTTAAGACAGTGGTTCTTAAACTTATTTATATGACATATAAGACATAAGAATTTAGCTTTTAGATATTTTAGATATTTAGATATAAAGTATATGAAACCTTTGACTAAAATAGTCATACATTGTGTCATTGTGTTATTCCCCTTTTGGACCCCTGGAATCCTCCTCAACACTCCTTCGTGTCCGTGAGCCCTACTTTGAGAACCACTGCTTTAAGATGTAGTGTTCTTCATACAAAAATTGACACACAGTTTTAAAAAAATTGATGTTTGAGCTTTACACAAATAATTTTTAACAGATTCCTCACATTACACCAGTACATCAATATATTTCAATTTCAATAAAAAGTTCATGGCATGAAACATGTGCCTGTAATGGAGAAAAAGATTTAGGACAGACGTATAATTAATCATAATGACAACATACTGTGTATAGTACCACATAATTTATACAATCAATCAATTCTGTCTGAAGTCGAATGAAGATTATTGTTCGGATCATTCTGAGTCTCACTGCAGAGGAAACAGTGAAAAGATTACTCTTTTATGAGAAGAAGATGGAAAATAAACAACAGAAGTCTTTGCAACTATTTCTGAGTCGTCCAGTGTTAGTGGGTTTTTTTCTTTTTGTCTTCGTCCCGGCCTAAACCAGGTCCTGCACTGTCCCTGACCTGCCAGTTGGGCTCAAGGTGCAACTAATAACTGGGCAGCGTGCAAATGGTTGCAGTGTCAACGTAACCGTTTGCTGCTAGGCCCACTTCGTCCTGGATCGGCATGGCGGAGTGAATGCAGGCTGCCGGCTTCTTTGTAGTGGTAACTGTGGATGATGTGTAGCAGTTCTCTTTTACTCCGTTTGTCTCCTGGTGCTTATAAGAGCACATGTCTTCTTTCATCTCCTCTTTCTGGAGCAGCAGCATGTTGTCCCTGTCCACCCCCTTCACCCTGCTGTAGTCCTCCCCCTGGGGCATCTGAGGGCAGCCTTCAATGCGGCCACTGCCTGACTCAACAGGCTGGAGAAGCACCGTATCCCCCTCGCCGACCCTCTGGACTTCCACATTCTCAGTGGACTGGAGGGCAGCCGAGGGCAGACCAGCAGGTGCCTGTTTGGGGCCGATGCTGGAGATGTTGACATCACTGCGGGCCTGGAGTTGCAGACAGGCCTGCATCTGGGGATGGAGCAGATGAGGTTGCTTGTTACTCGAGCAGAACTCCCAGTAGCTCGGTCCGAGAGCCTCCTGGGTGAGGTAAGAAGGCGTGGAGCCTGGGGGGAACAGGCTGTCGGAGAGGTAATGCTGTTTGGCCATCTCAAGCGAGCGTTGTTGTTCCAGCAGGTTTGAGCTGTACTGCGGCAATGGAGAAAACAAAGACGGCCAGGTCTTCACCCTCCCACTGGACATGTCAGGGCTAACCATGTCTTCATGAGCATAGGCAGGCGCTTCCGCCTCCAAGTCCTTCGGGTGCCTCTGTGCCTCCATTCCCATTCTTTCCTGACCTGTTTGCCGCTCTTCTTCTTTCACCTCTCCGCACTTGTCCATCAGCAGAGTGTGGCTGTCGCAACTGCCCCGGCCGGAGTCGCTGTCGGATGTGGATCCCTCAGATTTGAGGCAACCATCGTGTAGATCCTTGCTTTCCAGCTGCTCCTGCTCCTTGGGGACATACACCTCTAAGTACTCCACCAGCAAGTCCTCATAGTTAGAGGATGCAGTCGGTGGGAAGTCAGACACCACCAGTGCACTGAAGACCTCATCAGACTTGCCATTCTAACACAAAGAGGAAAATTGGGTGATACAATCAGTCAGAAGGTTTTTTTTCGAGTTTAAAATGATTAGTTACAGCAGATTAAGAGAGTTATAGTTATTGTATGCTTCACCTTGAGAAGCTGCTTATCAAATCCTCTGATTTTAGGACCAGGGACTGGTGGCAGAATACAATGCTTCAGACTTCACACATGAAAAAAAAGAAGAAATCCATGTCAGGGCTTGTGAACAGCAGATGACAATCAAAAAATACGAGATGATAATAAAAATCAATACTTAAAAGGCCAGAGTGGCAGTGGTTATATCAACCCTTTTATTTTATGATCACAACTGTTTCAGTGTAGGTTTTTCATTATCTTGCAATAAAAAAATGATACTTTAGTTAATCAGTGCAAATAACAATAACAGTAACAAATTTCAGTAATATATTAACTATTCTGTGATGGTCAGTTTTAAAATATTGAAAGAGCGGCAAGTTTTTCTTGACTAAATCCTTGAATTTCTAATTATTCTATTCGCCTCTTTAACATACATGTAAAATGTGTTACAAAAGCTTAAGTCATCAGCTAACCAAACAAATTGCATAAAGAATTCATGATCATTGTTTCACCTGTGGCTGTTCATGTGTAGCAACCATGTGAGGATGAGGAAGATGAAGGCCGAAAAGACAGTAATGAGGACCCACACTGACTTCTCCCGATGGAAATCTGCAAGACGGACAAGACAGCGTGAGTGCTGTTGTTAGGCTAAGTGAAGCTAACTTCCTGGCTATTCTATTTAATATTCCTTAAATAAAAAACTATATGTTAGATGGTATATGTACTGTGAAGTGTACTGTAGAATACTGTCGGTAGATGTCTTACAGTCAGGGACTTTGATGTGCGAAGGAGAACTCCATTCACTCCAAAAGCCATGATCGGGCTTACAGCGCACCTGGACAAGGTATGTACCACCTGACCGCAGGCTGAAAATGTTAAACATCTTTTGTTGGCCCGCAAGATGCATCTGGAAATAGAACACACACAATTGACACAACATGAGCACTTACGCGCAGCCCATATGAATATTGTACAGTATAGTATACAAAATAAGACTTTCATTGATTTTAGGAGTAAATTGATAGGGATGCACGACATATTCCGACTGATAAATTATGGGCCAGATAATAGCATAATTAACATTATCGGCTATCAGCTGATAATAAAATTATAGCCGATAATTAGAGTCGATAATATGAAGCCAAATTGCTTTCATGGACTTAACAAGCACAGCATCTACACACTCCGATACACTGGGTGGTGCTATGGTTTGCAATCCATCAATGAACACAAAGAAGAAGAAGTGTTGTTGACATTAAAATGCTGCATCTGGGTAAAGCATAGATTTATAAAGAAGAACTAGATATAAAAGATGCAAAGATGGCGCCTATTCAATGCGGCCCACTGCATAGTGTTTCTACCACTGGCCCCGCCCATGAGTTCCCATTCAGTGGCTACTTCACTAACACAAGGTTTAAACTCATGTAAGACAAAAACCACTGTGCCATTCCCTTGCACACGTTCCGCACCTCCCAGTCATTTTCCTCCTCCAACTTGACACGGATCTCGTAGATGAGCGTGATCCAACCGGAGCGGGTGTCAGCCTTCTGCGGCGGTTCCCATGACACCCGGAGGAAGGGCCAGCTCTTGTCCTCCATTACAGTCACTGTTAGCCTCTCTGGAGGATTAGGCTTGACTGGAGAGAGAGAAAGAGAGAAATACAAATGAGAGAGGATGAGTTTTGTGTGTGTTGTGACTGAAGGAAGAAGAATTTAATGTTTCTAATGCAGAAACACAATAGGAGCCAACTGAGTGTATAAGGTGTCTGGCCAAAACACTGTGGTAGGAGTTTCCAGTGTTCCTGATATACAGGAATATGCCTCTTCTTCTATGTAATAGTAAACCACTGCACACCTCCAGTGGATGAACACTGTTTTTGCAGGAGTGATTGAGATAAATATTAATGTTTAGGCTTTTGGAGACGCATAGTTGAAAACTGTGAGGTAAGACAAACAATCCTAAGGAAAGATACAGCTTAGGACTGATTTTAAAAAAAGATGGACACTTAAAGTCTTCAATGCCATGGGTTTACACTCCCTTTTGGATATTTGATGAAGAAAAAAACTTGCTTTTGTATTTAGCAACATGACAGAAAAGGACCAATTCCATACCTCATGCAATATTTATATATTGTTACATAATACAAAGTAGATCTGCCCAGTATTTATATTTAATCAGATGTCAGAAGAAACATTGTTTGCTGCCAACAAATCCCATGAAAGAACCAAAAACAGGAAGTGTGTTAGTTCATCTCTCAATACTTGCAAACTTCCACTATGTGTCTGTGGCTTTAAAAAAAAAAGCACTTAACCTAAAATAGTAGAGCACTGCAGATTTGAGAAAACGTCACAAAAAGAGGAGAAAATAGTGGAGCTATAGGGACTATTTTCAGCCATGGATTAATACGTATTTGGTGCTCTAGTGAGTATTTCAGGTAGCAGGACTGTGTTTTTGGTTTTGACTCCAAAAAAAAAACTACAGTGTTTTGCTTTGTTTTGTTTTTTTAAATTGTTTTTGTACAGCAATTGAGTTCTACGGCATACAGGAATAAGCTATCTTAGGCTCCGTCTACAATACTTGTTAGTAGAATTAGTGTATTGTTGGTTTTAGTCTTTTCATGGCATTAGTAGACAATGAGAAAAAATATCCTTTAAGGCTCAATTTCTCTTACGTTTGGTTCGATCATAATTAACCTTATTCTGCAGGCTAACAAAGCTAATTTCTAGTTTCAGTGTTTTAAAGCAGTGACCTTAGTGTGCAGTTACAGCCAACACGCGGAGAGTATTAGCCTCAGTGTAACTCATTGTGCCATTGAGCAGCTGTCTGAGTGCACATTAAAATACTTTTTTTTTTTTTTAAATCCTCATGAGGACATTGTGCATCAAATATTCCACCCACACATGAGAACAAATTCGTAAAGTAGCACACATCCTCTCACCGATGTACACCACATCTATATCCACGGGGTCCGAGAAGGCGCTGCCCAGTGCGTTGGTGGCCACCACGGTGATGTTGTAGTTGACCCAGATGGACGTGTCGTTCTTGTTAAAGAAGCAGGAGTTCTCTCCAGCCGTCTGGTAGTCGGGACACTCGTACACTGTCTCGGAGCTGCAGGAGAGGCACGGGGAACAGCTTACTGTATGTTGCATGTGTCTTTGTCTGCACAGTTGCATTTCCGAAGAACAGCGCGCATTCGTCTTGCTACACATTTTTGAAGCTGTGGGTGAATGTGTGTGTGTGGGGGACAAGATGAGACAAACAGGGAGAGAGGGTGATTGCAAGATAAACGGGGGATGTGTGTTTTTGAATTGCAGACAGAAATAGAAGAAGAAGCTCTGACCCATTAGAGTGGGCAACTGCTGCGCTTAAAGTTTAATATCTGCGTGATTGATATCCTATTTCCTGCACTCTCAATCACTCTCAATTCTTTTTAAAATGACATCGAAAGTAACTCAGATGGCATCTTGTGTATGAGCGCTTGGCCACTCAGTAGACTTTGGCACTTTAGTGAACACAACTGGGATCAGGGGAACGTGTCTTTGTCGCTTTAGCAGTGACTGGTGCTGATTTGTCACAGGACCTGTTCAGTAGGGGAGTAGATCTCTGAAAATGGAGTGAGCCTCTGCATGCAATGTGCTCACCCAGCGGTGAAGCTTCTTGCTGTGACATGAAAGGAAGTTACTGCCTAAAACACTCACAAATGGTGTATAGTATAGCAGTCTACAACCACCTCCTACTGCACCATTTACAATCCATCACTTCTCCGTGTGAGCACCAATCAGGATTAAGCTAAATCACACAAAATGAAGTGAATGCAATCCTGCATGAAGCTAGAAGTCGCTCACTTTTCTTTGCGATAGTACAAGGCGTAGGTGGTGGGCAGTCCCCCGTCAGAGCCTGGTTCCCACCAGCAGGTGAAGGTCTCTTTCTCGGGAGAACGACATCTGGTCAGCGTGGGCTTCCCCGGAAGGCTGTAGCCTAAAGACAGACAACAAAAAAAAAGGGGGAAATAAAAACAAATGCATTAAACACGAAAATGATACATGTGAATCGGGAATGATAATAAACCACAAAAATACCCACAGATAAACAACAGCGTTACTTACAATTACAGCCTATTAACTACCAGACTCCTCCGAACACTTACGTGTTCCCTTTGCATGTGGAGTGAAGATGAGCACAAACAACAGCAGGATAACACCCGGCGCTTTCTTCATCGTGCCACCACGAATCTTAGGAAAGAAATAAAGAAAGGTGAGTGTGCGTGTGTTCTTGATGTTTGATGCTGTCAAAACAGAAGTGCGCATCTTGTATTGAGTCACAACATGCCTGCCTGACAAAAGAAACTGCCCGCTGTAGCTGAGATGTTTGTTGTTGCCACACGTCCTACTTGAGAGCGAAGTGTGATGCTACAGCTAATACAAAGCCCCTCAAGACGTAACGAAGAAGAGATGATGCAAAAGGATGTCACCCACAGGTGAACAGAACAGAAACCAACCCATTGCTGCTGAGGGACGTGCTTAGAAAGCATTTCAGCAGTGATTAAGAACTGAAATACAAAAGCAATTTGCTCTAAATGTTTTGATTTCAGTTTAAGAGGACATTAAATATGACGACAGAACGGCAAATGTGATGAACTGAAAGTGGAAAAAAAAAAAAATCTTCCACAGAGAATGTATGCTGTTTCACTAAGGATTAAAAAACATCCTTTCTGTTTCTGACGACCTCTACCAGCTGGCACATAACCGATTGCATAATCTGAGTTCAGGCTTTTGCCTCTACAACACAGACACACACACACACACACACACAGCGGGGAGCTGCATTTCCCTAGCCACGTGCACGTGTTTAAATTATTACTCGGTGCGACCCTTTATCTCTGGCCCCATTGGGAGGGCATGGAGGGGGTTCTAAATAGAGGAAGGGGAGGTGATATTGAGGTTTCATAGATGGGAGAACTGATGTTGTGTCAGTGATATATGACAGCTGGTGGAAAGCCTGTGCCCTCACATGCTCTCTCACATGCTTCCTCCCTTTCCTCTGATTACTAATGATAAATTGTTACTGTCAGCTGAGGATTTGGGCAGATGCACGTTGACACTCTCGGGAATGGTTCAAGAAAGCTCCTCAAATAATAAAGTTGAGTCTGCGTACATCTTATTATTATATGCAAATGGAAAAAGCATGAGGGTCTCAAATTTGACAATTTGCACGTGAGAAAACAGAACAAAGAGGTGTGCAGAAAATGCTTGAAGGCCACCAAGAAATGGAATATAAGAAGTGTATTTACAAACAGACATTTTAAGTCCGATTTTAAAAAAAATGTAATTGACATACGTAACAAGACTTTTCATGCACACTTTGGTTAAAACATTAACAGTGAGCTCGGGTGGAAAACTTTCCACATGCTGCTTTTGAAGCATTTTGTTGAGCTAACACTGTTTGCACCTCACAAGACGATGCAACCCTGCAGGGAAAATTCTACATTAATAGCCGCCAGACTGCTCAGCGATGTGGCTGCCAAGACATTTGTTGTTATCACATCGTGTCTACTTTATGCTAACTTAATATAATAGTCATTTTATGCCACGTGGTTTAATAACAACGCTTTTGAGGCAGTTTCACTTCCTTAATATCACAAGGACTTTCGGCAAGTTACTGTCCTCAACTCTTCTTTATGATTTCAATAATGTCACCATGATCTGATAATTGGCATTAAGGTTAAGGCACTGGATTAGCCTCCTACTGCATATAGCCGTCTTATGTAATCAGTCGCCCCAAACTGAATAAGCTGCTAAGCTGTTAGGGAAGTGCAGACCGACAGTGTGAAGCTCTTCCTTGCAGATAATGTTGGTCTGAATGTTGCATTTAAAGTATATCAGGCCAATATAGATTCTATAAGCACATTTTCTATTTTAATACACCCCTTTTTTTCAGTTTTACCTCAGGAGCACTCAGCCCTTCGTCCTGTTTGTTAATTATACAGTTTATCCCTCCACATTTATGATCATCAGATCAACTAATGCACGAGTACTTCTATAGCTGCTTGTTGCACATGGGTTAAAGAGAGTCAGTCGCTTCATTGTGAGCCTAAGACCCAAAATCGCACTTGTGAGTATGAATAATTTAGGATTTGTGTCCACCAGTGGCCTCTCAATTTCAAAAGGTGAGGCGAGGATGTGTCACATGACATGTCGAGCATGATGACCCCCCTCGGGCATCCTTGTAGAACAGTTTACCTTTGCAAAGGTGATGAATTAGGAATTTTTCATGCAGGATCGCAGCGTTCTCAAGAGCACTTTCAGCAGTCCTGTTTATAAGAACCGAGTTATCTCTTCTGGAACAAACCACACCATATATCCTCAATTATTTACTGCTCAGTCGTATATTTCAATTTTAGATTAACTTACTTTCCACATGCAAAGACTTTCAAAATGCTAATCAGACTGTTTATATACTAAATCATACTGTAAAGTAATGACTCCCTTTCCTCATGGGCTCAGTACGGTTGCAGTGTATAGTTTAGGAAAAGGTGAGAGCCTCTTCTGACTTAAATAAAAAATATGGCTCCGCAGGGTAATCATTAAACAGATCAGCGGGTTTGGCATGACAGAAATGTGGCTCATTTTTCCTCACTAATCTGTCCTCTTATCAGAAAATACAGGTAGCGTACATTTAGAATTTGTAAATCTGGCCATGGGTTGGTCAGGACTCACTGACCCCGCTGCCACCTTGACCTACACTCCTGCTCACAGTGGAACAGACTAAACACTTCCCAGCACTGTGTGCTGTGTGTCCCAGCACGCACATGTGTCCACATCAACAAACCATAAAAAACTTGACGCTCTTGTGAACCACAGATCATTTGTCACCTATTTCAGCACAGCTACAATAACTGCAACACTTTTTATTGTGATTGTGTCTGAAATTGTACATACTCTGCAGACTTGGTTGTATTGATGTTAGGAAAAGATAAGGGAAGATACCTGTATTTATAGTAGGCCACTCACTGTGCTTCCTGTGACACAGCCTGGTGAAGCAATAACGGCATGTTTTTAAATGGCATGTTGCTCTGCCAGGATTAAACTGCAGCTACAGGATGGTTGGTGCAACTCACACCTATCATAACATACCTCACTAACCTCTCAGAACGGCTCCTTATAAAGGTGAATAATTCATTATTATTATTGATATAATTACAGCTGCAGTTAGCATGCAATACCCAATACTGGCTATATAAAGCCCCCCAAACAGTGGAGAGAGTAAATAAGCCGCAGGCACCTAAACCTGCAGCGCAATATCGAGTTGATCAGCTTGATGCTATAAAGGAAGATGACCTCTCCTTAACCTGACTAAAGGCCTAAGCAGGAGGAGCAGATCATGACAATGGAAATCCCATCCTCCTGACACCCCAGCATCATCATCCTCCTTATGTGCTGAAGGAAATAACCTGCCAATCAGTCAGCTGTCAGCCAGGGTATACCTCTTCATCCAGGACAAAACAAAAAGGGAGCCATCACACTCCTAATTCCATACTGTGGAATTCACTTTACGACTCCACTTCCCTGTACATCGGCTCAAAGACATTAAGTATACGTGCAAATTGTTTAAGAGTTAAGTTGTTGACACAGCTGATATTACTGGTATTTCCCCCTTAATTTAATTTGATGGAGTAAGTCATTATTGTAGTACTTCAAGATGTTCATCCAAGAGGCGGTTTGATTTCCTCTCTTTCCTTTTTGCCTTTATTGTGACATATTAATGTTTTTGGCATGGTCACACACACACACACACACACACACACACACACACACACACACACACACACACACACACACACACACACAC
>JBBPCS010000729.1:3268091-3286791 GCA_037974645.1 Hollardia meadi
GTTAAGTGTCATGAGATAACTTTGTTGTGAATTGGCGCTATACAAATAAAATTTGATTTGATTTTGATTTGATTTGAATTTGGACATCTTTCTTACCATGTTTTTGTTTACAGTGCCACCTACAGTATCGACACACCTGCTTTGTGTAATATACACAAAAAAGAAGACCATAGGAATACATATATGTGTAAAAATAAAGACTGTAATCAAAACAAGTAGCAAATCCCTTTTGTAAAAGTAATGTTATCCAGGTTTGGCTTCAATGTAAAAATGTTTCATGAAGGAATGTACCAAGTCACTGATTAAAAATGTCCACTGTCAACAAACACGCAGACTTGTGAGTAGCTGTTCTTTAAAGGGAGATTTTTTATAAAGACTATAACCTGACACTGTACCTTGTGTTGCCTGCTGGGACTGAGATCAGGAGAGTAATTGGTCTGTGCGGTGAATAGTGCGCCTCTCTATCCAGACATCGCTGGAGATTTCTACCCTGTCAGCACCTTCAAATAAACCAATTGGCTGTTTTTAAATAACACAGTTACACACACATTTTGCATTTGCACTGCCCACCTCAAAATGCTGTGCAGTTTTCTATTTTTAGCACTCTGCTTTGTCAATGAGACAGTTTAGCCTTATCTCACAATACCCAAATGCAAGCAGTTTTTATCTGCTGGGTTGTTTATGGCAGACTCAGGTTTCAGGTCTGGGAACAAGCAGTGTTTTAGAGTTTAGCAATATGGGCTTTGGCACCTGTGGACACGGTTAACATGATGTTAGATTGAAAGGACTAACTGAGGTCAGGCACACTATAGGGTGTAAAGGTATACTGTATGTTCTTCTTGTACTAGATAGGGATCTCTAGCTCCCTTTAAGACTTACAAGTATGTCTCAAGTACTCAAAGTTGCTCCTTAATGCTTGGCCAGATTTGTACCTTTTAGTCAGATATTGTCCGATTTATTTTAAACCACAATTGTTATTTATTTTGTTCATACTGTTTTGGCTTATTTTCATAAATGGGAAAAGAGAGATGTGTTTATTCTTACCATATTGGTACTAGAATGTATGCATTGTGTCAGCAATACCACATTTGAAATATTACTGGGTGTAAGGACTTCGGAACAGATTTGTACCTGTGAATATGCATGAGCCGTTACAAAATGAGAACTGTGCAAGGCTCAAGATCACTTTTCTCCCCTAATTTATTTAAATCCCTGTTTTGTTTTTACAGCGATCCTTACGTCAAACTTTCCCTTTATGTTGCGGATGAAAACAGAGAGCTTGCCTTAGTCCAAACAAAAACCATTAAAAAGGTAGGTCCTAAGGTAAAAAAGTGACATTGATGCATGTGTCTGAAGCATACTGTTGCTCCGTCTTGTGTTCTGCACAGCCTTTTGGCTAGCATTCCTGATGTCTTTGCATCGTATCTGATTGGCCTCTTCTGCCGCAATAATCTCCTCCCACTCCTTGACATACAGCCTCTTAAATGTAGCTTCATTACCTCACCTTTAAAGTCACACATTTGAGATCACCACCTAATCCCACCTCCAACACTACAACAACTTTTCCTTTAAATCAAGACAATCGTATCATCTTGAGAGATGGATACTACAGGAAGTCACCAGAAGGCTGTGCTTCATTCCCTGCTAAGTAGAATGTAGAGGGAGACATTGGGCAAGCTGTTTTCCCCATTGGCCAATTTTAGGGAGGAAATCTGTTCTCAGCAGGGGGAGCTATTACTTTCTATTAGTGTAAACTCCATTCAGAGGAATCTTAATTCAAAGTCGGCTGTGATATTGAATCAAATGTCCATATTAACTGCACATATTGTGGATGCATGCTTACATGTTATTAACTGGCATTGATTTGTGGAAATACATAGTAAGCAGTGGTAAAACTTTTGATACACTCTCATGTAGCCTTACTTTTCAAGAATCTTCTCATTCGTTTGTAGAATTCTCCTTTTTCTTTGTTGTTAAGGTTAGCTACATGTAGCTGCCAGCCAACCCTCAGCTGGAGTCAGGCAGCTCAAGCCTCCATGCAGGCAGACATATGCTGCCAGTGGCCACGGTTGCTTTATTGGATATAAATAGCTGACAATGCACTGCTATGTGGAGCAGAAAAAGAAGCATCACCGCTCGGCTCCTCAATGGGCTCTGTGTGACTTTAAATGGGACACCTTTGAAAACATCTTTGTTGTTGAAGCTAAGAGTTTGGCTTGTGACAAGATGACCTGGAATATGACAAAGAAAATTGAAGAGCCAGTCAGAGACCAACATCAGTAATTAGAAGTTACCCTGAGCTTGTGCTAAATCTTGATATTTGGCATACTGTTCTTGAAAATTTCATGATTTGATCAAGGAGAATTCGACAGATCTTAGTTTTAAAGTCCCCCCCCCCCCCCTCCCCAACCAAGGGCAGTGGGTTCATCTGTAATTCTGCAATATCAGCAGCTGTTTTAACAGAGATGTTATTTTATCACTGCCGTAAAAAATGTTGTTAAGTGTTTATTGGTCAGAGTTACTTGTGAAATTAAGGGTTTCGTTGACATTCTAGTGTTTAAGTCATTTCAATCACCAAAGGAATTTTAATGAGATGTGCCACATAGTTCTCAGTCCAGTAAAATATGAAATGTGTGAGGCAGAAAGGAGGGAGCCTGTGCATCCACATACTGAGCTAACCCATCCAGAAAGTAGGTGAAAATCCTCATGGCTGTTAATCTAGGGACTAACGCCAATCACTGAGACATGTTACAGCTACAAACGGCGTAAGAGGATAATTGACGCACAAGATGTGAGCCTAATTTCTCATCTTCCCTCACAACGAGTTGGATAGGTTTCATACATCTGTTCTGTTTTCTGTGTACACCAGTGAATGGTGTTCACTGTGCTTTAATACACGGTTGATTCTTTATTAGCCTAACCATGTCTGTGCGTTGTGTTTCAGACCCTCAATCCCAAATGGAACGAGGAATTCTACTTCAGAGTGAGTTCATTATGTGTCAGATTGCCTTTCTCCCAGTGTCCTGCGCTACAATGGCCTGTTATTGGACTTGTTTACTCCAGAGTGGTGGTAGTTTACCTGTGAGCTGAGTCCCACCTCCTCCACTAGTGTACTCAAACTGACTATATCAGACTTCAGAAGCTTAGACGCATGTGGATCACCATTCCCCACTGGATATGTATAAAACAGTTATGACTCATTCCTATGTTTCTAAAAGAATTAGAGTTAAGTCCTATGTTATAATGATTAGAATACTGAATATTATCTTCTAGTTATTATAGTAAAAACAAATAGGCAGTTGCTTACAAAGTATTTGTTTGCATGTATATCCGCACTTGCTTTGCATAGCATATAAGCATTTAATTACCACTATTTCATCTCCCCTGTTATTTTGTTGCCAACACAGGTGTGTCCGCAGAATCACAGGCTACTCTTTGAGGTGTTTGATGAAAACAGATTGGTAAGATTCACGTTCATATCATCTTACACCTCACTCCCGTTGTTGTTGATATCACTGTATTATTTTTCATTTTATTCTGTCATGTCTGTCAGCAGTTGTTTTTTTAATTTAGTTCCACCCACCGCAATTGTTATGCCTCTTTTAATTTCCATGCAATTTTGTTTTTCTACTTCAAACTATTTAGACGTTGATAGTAGGCTTTTCATCTTGCTTGCTTTCATACCCAATCATGATACTTGAAAAATTAAATATATTGGCTTTGTACTGTTTTCACATGAGTGTATGTAAAAAAAAAACATTTGCAAATGATCACACTGTTTTATTAATGTTTAAAGAGCGCTCCAACCTTTTTGAAATCAGTGTTGTATTTTCTTGTAAGTCTCTTATTATGCTAATAAAACATTGATGTGCCACCAAATGTAACATAATGATTAGAAAACTGATATCGCTGCACACCTTTCTAAGTCTTTGTCCTGGAATAGTTCTGCTTTTCATTTCAACACAGAGATCGTCAACAATCTGGAAAGTATAATATTTACTTCAACTGCACCCCCGTGTCTTCATAATCATCTTTTTGTCAACTCTCTGACACACGGCTAGATCTCATATTACAGGATTTTGAACTGCAGGCTCAGTCAAAAGCACTGAAGCAAAAGAATTCCGTTGCGGTACACATGCAAGACAAGCGAACAGAGGGAGTCTACGGCCTGTTTATCTGCTAGTTCATTGCCCTAGTTTAAGGCTCAAGTCCACTACCAACTGCTACATTCCTCTTATGGCAAATTTCTCGGATTTCCCTTGCAGACGAGAACACTAGCTTCCTTGACTTGTGAAATTAAGCCTGTTGTAGACCCTCAGTTGCCATGACAACTGGATTAAATGTCTGCACAATGTTGCAGCAATTAAAAACGGCACAAGTAAGGATCAATAACAATTTCACCAATTTGCTGTTATGTCTAACCTCCGACTTGGCAAACCATCTTCAGTGGAGACGGAGGCAAGCAAAGTGGTTGTTGGTATAATGAAGACAATGTTCTGTGGAAGAACTGAAAGGCTGCCCTGAAAGGGGTTTAGGGTTGCAGTGATATTTGTTTATTATGACTTCTTAGTAACTCTGGGGTCTGTTTTTTGAGTTTGATGCTTGATAAAACAAACGACGGATGCAGCCCAACTTGGTATAAATGCTCTTGGCTGGATAAGGCACATTGTGTCTGGGCCTCACAGGTTCAGGGCTACTGCTTTTGTGCACTGAGGACCGACGTGGGAGGTGGGAAGATTTGAGCCTGTGCAGTGTCTTTTGTAACACCACATTCTGTACTTTTCCTGATGAGCTAATTAAGTGAAGATATGTACATTTTATGATTACAGTAAATCTAATTCGGTCAGTTTAATCGGCAAACTTCTTGTACTGATAAAATCGGTGCATACATTGGTGCTTGTTGTGTGTGCATGTTATATGCTCCCCTGCAGAGGGAAATCACTGGCGCTCAGCCTGCTAACAAAAGGGCAGCTCTGATTTTTCCATCAGTACAGTGGGAGCTCTCTGTTGCTGTATAGAAGAGGATGACACAAGAAAGCACAACAGTGCTTAACAGTCTCAAGCCCAGTCCTCTCCTTATATGTCTGAGGAGTTGCTTTTCTGTCTATATCTAGGTGCATGCCAAGGCATCTCCTCCACCGCTGGCCATTATTCCTTTGTAGGGGCTGCTTATTCTCTTGCATCCATTAATTTTATGGTCTATTTGTCAGAAGAGATGAAAAGTTGTATTAAGTTTTGTGCTATAGCAAGTGTAAGAGATTGAGGTTTACTTTTCTCTACTGAATGTCAACTAATATAAGTGCCCACAAAATATAGGAGAACTAATCATGAGACTGACATTTAACATGGCATGTAAAGAAAGAATAGGCCTGCAATACAGTGCAGTGCTTTGTTTGAAGAAGGCATGTTATGTCATTCGGTAAGTTGGGCTTGCTGCCATTGGACCTCACATTGGTATTTTGTTTCTTTTATACAGAACATTCTCCACAACATTTCACACACACATTTATTGACTGTGTCTAACACTGTAGGCAGTGTGTCACCACTAGTGTAACTGGCTGCCAAGCCACAATTTCTTCTTGCTCTACAGTTCTTTCCTCTGCTTCCAGTAAATATCGCCCGTCTCCTTGTTGCCCTCTTGTCCACAATGGAGAACTTTCGTTCTTTCATTTATTTGTTTTTGGTCTCTCTTTTCTGTGGCTTGGATGTCAGCTTGTTTGCAGCTTGCCTTTATGAAACAGATAAGGTGAGTCAGTCATTCTCAACCAGTGGCCTGCGGCCCACTGATGGGACTCGGAGTGCATTCTAGTGGGCCCCAGAGGCAGTGGTTAGATTATTTATTTGTTTATTCCTTTTTCTGGTAATTTTCTGAGGTGGTCCTCAGACTTTTTTTTTTTAACAATCAGAAGTGGGCCTTAGTTACAAAAGGTTGAGAACCCCTGGGCTATATCATAGGTTGTAGGTTGTATGGGCTTTTCAGACATTTATGAAAGTCCAAATTAAATTATTAATTTAATAAAATTTAATTTAATTATAAATAGGAATTTTTCAGTTCTGTGCATGGGGGCAGACATCCTATTCTAACTCTGGCCTCAAGGCAAAGTAGCCTCAAATCTTCATTTGCTCTGGCTGATCCACTAATGAATCACTTTGCTGCCTAGCAGTGTAAAAAATGAATGTACAGTATGACTTGCTTAAGCGTCATAAGTTGTTGTATACCTAATTTCAGCATTGCAGACATGGATCACAGCTGATTTGTATCTTGGGCGTTTTTTGTGTCCAAACAGAGTGGCCTATAAAACCAGACAGTCAAGTGTTTGGCTGTGTATGGGAGACAGCATAGTTTATTCTGTTTGAAGAAGACTCGGATATCTTTCTCCAGAGACGACTGTGCTGTTTGCCTTATCAAAGCTGCAATCTGTCAGATATTCTGCTCTTCACTCTGCTGCTGCCTTTTTTTGGTCCATTTTTAGCAACAACTCCCTCATGCTTCTTTTTCATGTTTCCAAGCTTCCAGAAGTAACACGGCTCAATTTGTTCTCCAGACTTGACGTTTAATTTAACATTTTTAATGGGTGATGGGTATTGCGATTGTTTTGACAGATTGAGACTGCGATATAAGCCACGATTTTAGTATGAATGGTTATTTTGCATGCTGCTGTCACTGTTTTGCAAGTGTAAGCTGGTTACGCTTAGCGTTAATTATTGACTATAAACTATATTGAGGGAAGAGTGCAAGTTCATAATTGGCATAAACCACGCAATAATCTTAACTTTGGCGAGCTAGGCAAGTCCACTTTGAGGCTGTAACGTTAGTATGCAATGTATGTATGTCAACAACTTTACCATGCAACCATCCCATGGAGACGAGGTCACAGGCAGCACTCCAACATGAAGCAGATGATCATCTAATCACTAATCATCGATCAACTTTTTCCTGCTCCAAACTATCGTTATTATATCGTCCTTAAAAAAATGTACTATCGGTTGACCCCTATATAATAGTAATCACTGTACCTGGGAAAAAAAGATATGGATGTCATATTGTGTGTTTGTATACAACAGATTTATGGAGCTTTCATTTCTTCTTCTTCCACTCTACCTTCCCTCTGATAAAGGGCTCTGACAAGGGCTCACACAGATCAGTAACTGCAGATAGGGTGATGTTCTGGTCTAGAAGGTAGAAGTCATATTTACCAGTGATGTTTTAAGAAAAGTCACGTTAGTTATCTTTAATAATGAGGATAGTGATGTTTTGAGGAATATATTTAATGCTACTACAAGAAACTGAGCTACACTTTAATACTGGGATATCTGTTTTGGGTCAAGGAATGAAGTCGTGGATAATATTAAAATGAAGATGTAACTTATTGGAGTTAAAAATGACCAAACTGTGTTTATCTAGGAGTGAGGACATGGATAAGAGGCATGAAGGCCTGGTTGGCATTCAAAAGGATCATGTGAATGGAGGAAGGATCGTGGTTAGTAGGATGTGTTTGGGGGGAGGCAGTTGGCACTTGAGGGCAGCAAGGGGTTGCAACAGAAGGTGGTGGGGCCATTTGTAGTCATATGACTGACAAGCAACCCCCTGTCACCTCGGAAACCAGGAGCGCCAACCGCTCTTATCCAATCATGCCAGGAATGCTGGCCGTCACTCGGCTCAGGCTATTTCTGCTGTCTGTCGCTAGTGCTTGGTAGTGGTAAAAGTCTAGCACACAGGGATCCTTCTTTTTTTTTCTTTCTCCCTCACACTTTCTCTCTTTAGCCTCCACTCTGCCATTCTTTTGAGAGCATAGTATAAAGTTGTCAGTTCTTTTGCAGCAGTTTTGTGATGTGACTTCTGTCCTCTGTACAGTTTACTGTGAAGAAGAAAAGTTGTGGAAGAGACTCTGAGAGAGTGGAAAGGGAGGGGAGTGTGGGGGGATGAGAGAGAGTGGAAGAAAAAAAAGGGGGATCAGTCATCTAGCCAGCCAAAGGAGAGAAGTGGGCGACTCTAAGAGACCAAGACGGGAGTCAGAGGAGAGAACCAACAGCCAGTCAGAGTGAAAGTGAGAGGGAACGGGAGCTGTGGGACGGGAGGTGAAAATGGCACAACGTCTGCGTTTTTACTTTGGCTCAGGCCGCAGTAACACAGCACCGGAGATACTAGAGGGAGACTCCGAGGAGCAACAGGGAGACAATGATGTGGTCACGCTGCTCCGTATGCCGCCTCCTCTGGTATCGAGGCCTTCTCAGGAGCCAGCAGTGCAGCATGTCCCGCCAAGGGCTTTTGGTTCATGGTCGGAGCCTTCGCTTAAGCGCAGCTCCTCCATGTTCATACCTCAGCTCGCTGCCTACGCTGAGCCGCGGCCCACCAAGAGCTCCTCCATGCACATCTCCCTCCAACGCGCCATTGGATCAAATAATGGAGATGCCTGTGGTTATGCTGATGATGTCCCACCACCCAGTTATTCTCCTCCAGGACCTGCGCCTGCCTATACTGAACCACAAATCGGAGCAGACGTTCTACGACATCCACCTCCTCCATACTACAGCCCAGATTCTTTAAACTCACAAACTTTTTTGACAGAGCCAGACCTGCCCAAACGCAGGGTCTTCAGTATTGGTTCCAATGGCCATACTATGTGTAGCATAGGTCAACCTGGTATCAGCGTTGGTGGTATTTGTATCCAGAGGAACCCTTCTGAAGGTTCTGACATCCAGCATTTCAGAATCCTCCCCTATGGTGGTACTGGCTGGTCTGTCCAGCAGCCGAGCTTGGACCAGTGCTCTGTTATTAATGGTGGAACACAGAGAGTAGTGTTTCAGGTACAGCAAAATCTGAACCAGGATCAGAGCCAGGGCAGACAACAAGTTGCTTCATCTCAGGAAGAATGCACAGATGTTGGTGTTGCCAACTCTAGAGGTAGACGTATGGTGCATTACCCCAGAATTCGAATGGAGAGAAGCTCGTCTCATCAGAGGCTGTTGCTGGAGAATCAACACCAGAAAAATGGTGCAGATGGCCAAGCTATAGAGGAGAACCAAACAGACATGGAGACACAGAGAATGGAAGCAAGAAACAGATCTAATGGTTGTACTTTCAAAATAAGTGGGGATACTTCTGGAAGGCAGCCTCATTTCAAGATATATTTTACTCCAGGCGGAGGTGGAGATCAGGATGTGAGCCTTGGCAATGAACCTACAAGGAATAATCCCAAGGTAAATTATTGAAAACTTTATTAGGACTGTTTGGTGAAAAAAGTTTTGAAATGTAAAATCTCTTTGTCAATGACATCTGACAAAAAGATTTACAATGTAAATACAATGTATTTACAATGTTTTTTAATGTGTTTAATGTGAAGAAATGAATTTGAGTCACAACAAATAGTGGATGGATCATCTCGCATGATGAAATTTAGCTGAACACATGATAGCTTGTATGTAGTAAAGCCAGAAAAAGGGGGTAGGGGGCCATCTAATAGGGCCATGGACATAACTAATGAGAATCAGGGTGAAATTAAAACCTATTTACCTAAATTATGCAAACTTTGTGGGATGCTTTTACATATTCTTATACATAATCTAATTTATGAAGTTCTTAGTATTTTATTAATTTCTCTCACCGAATGTAACTCGGATGAGGAGAGCTCCGTAGGGTGCAGGAAGAGGGTGGTGACATTCTGGGAAGTGAAAAGCACAGACAGGGTTGCTGAGCTAAATCACACACACTGGCTTTCTTTTACTTCACAACCACAGGCATTTGAGATTTTACACACTTTGGTCAGTTCAGTCGTGGAAGGAAAACAGGAACAGGAATGGATCATTTCTCCCTCTGCACTTGTCTTCTGTTTCACAGAAATGTGACACTTAAGTTTGGTAATACCCTTAACTGCAGCCAGTGCTCTTTGAGAGTTGGCTGTTTCTATCTTTAGTCTGTTTCGAGTGTGGTTGTTGATTTTGAGAGCGGGCAGGCGGTATGTCTTCTTTGGCTCTAGGCTGGTATGGATCCGTATCCTTGCAGCTGCTCCATGAGTGATTAAGATGTCGTTATGGGCCCAGCGACGATCAAGAAGTTTAACAAGCTCACAGTAACCCTAAAGCTTGAAGTCTTTTGATGTTGCTGTCTTGTTCCACTTTAATGATTGGCTCAAGCTTTGGAAGCAAAACAGATCTTAAGGTTACACTTTTATAATCAGTGTGTCATATTACCTAATTTAACATTCACAAGCTCCTTCTTATATCACACATTCTTTTTGGCAGCAGTACACTCTGTAACCTACTTGTTAAAAAATTTTGGGTGTGTATTAGATATATAAATTATGGGTTTATTAACTATAAAAGGATTACTCCCAGTAGTTTCTCATGAAGGGTTTGCTCCCTGGGGTCTGCACGGATTGTTTGAGATAGAAACTTAAACATTGTTCCTGTCTCCCTCTTTGTCAATGTATATAACCTGGACATTTGTGGTTCCCAACCTTTTGGGCTTGCAACACCTGAAAATTAAGCAATGTCTATTGATGTTCTTTTGTTACAGGTTGCATAAGACGAGTCTTGGCAAGTAATTTTTAGTTTTCAGACTGATTTGTGAAGGTTATACCAAAGTCTTTTTCTGCTTTCCTATCCTGTTAATTAATTAATGACCCATGACCGCAGCACTACACTGATAAACTATAATGGATCAAACTGTTCCCTGTGGGGTTTTGACTTTTAGAAGTACTGTGGAGCAGTTTTTTTTACTGAGTGGTTCCCTATTTTGGCTGCCTTGTGCATGAGAAGATGTACTGTCCTGCCAGTTACTCCACATTATTTAACTGATCGTCAGGTGACATTAAGGTTCCAAGATGCACAGTAATGTAAAGGCATGTTGACTGCTAGCAAGTTAAGATGGATATATTTAATCGCAGTCACAATCTAAGTTCCGATTTTTTTCCTCCTCAAGTTTCAAATGCCCTGTAGACTATAGCTAGACTTGAAATAAACATAGTTCTTTTTTGACACAAGCTCCTCATCAGTCATTCTGCAAGATGTACTGTAATTCATGTTGTTTGTTTATAGTATGCAACCCAATGAAGAGCCACGTGAAGTAATTCGTCCAATCAGCATAGCCATCTAGTTGGCTACATGACTCTATTGGTTTCTTCATGTATTGCAAATCTGCTAGTTAATGAGGTTTTGTGAAGCTTGGAAACAGAAGAAAGAGGAACTTAAGTACCGCAATCTCTAAGACTCTTAAAAAGTCGATTGATCACGATCTAAAATCATTTTTTTGTAGATTATTGTAGTGTGGCCAAGGTTTCATCTCTTAATTAAAAAAAACTTAGGTTTCATCAGGATTGTGCTCTGCCAGACTTTTATCACATGAGTAGCATTCTTGATAAACCAGTTACTCTTGCCTTCATGATAATTAAGGCTAGAAAACGAGGTCACCAGTAGTATATTTAAAATTGCTAAGCTCCAGATTTGGTAACATATTTCTGGTTTGGGCTGTTCTCCACTAATACATCTACAATATTAACATATTTATAGTTTGGCAGTACTTATGGCCATACTTGAATGCATTTTACACACCTTTTTTCCGTTTTTGAATACACGTGGTGTTGTGTTACTCCAGGGCTTCCTGTTCCTCATGCAACAAGGAACTCCTCATTTAGACCATAATGACAGGTCTTCCCCAACTGGTTGCCTGGAGTTGGAGTGCCCCTTTTTAAAGCCCTGCTTGATTGGATACTTTGAGTGTGTGTATGTATGTGTGTGTGAGCCAGCTAGACTAACTGCAGACAGTTATGCCACCGTGCCATACCCTCGTACAGCCCTGCCTCGACATCCCCCAGTTGTCATTCACAAAGAGCTCTTGTAGGCCACTGGGTTTTGCTATATTTACCTGAGACGGAATTGTGGATGGATTGGGGAGTGAAGGTCTCTGCCTCTTTTTACTTTGGCCCAGTAGCATGTGAGAGGGATTCATATTGTGTGTTGTGATCTGTCAGAGGTATCTGTCAGATTGTAATTGTCAGTTACAATCTGACAGATACAATAATTGTAATCAGTTGTCTCAGCACAGAGACTGTTGAATAGGTGAGACAACCTTTTCACTTCAGTGCCAGCCTGCACTTGTTCCAGGTTGCTCTATATCATAAACTCTCAGTCCATTATCACTTCTTCATGCGCGGTAGTTCAATACAGCTACATTTAGCATTTCCCATCTTATCACATACCTTTTGTGGCATTCAGACATGCTGGTAGTTTTGTTTGTTCAGGTCCAACATGAATGAATGGAATTTCATTTGTGGTGCTCCAGCATTGAAAAATAACAAAAATATTCAGCAGAAACATACACATAGTATAAGCAGTGTCTGTCAAAACTGTTGATGTGTTCTGTGGATTATCAGGACATTGCTGTTGATTTTTTTAAATTGTATAAATGCTGTGAACAACACAAATTAAATTGCATCATTTTTTGGGGAGCAGTAGAAATCTCAGGAACGGTTAATTAAACCTAAAATTATCAGCATACAAGCAAGATATATGTGAGAAATAAATATTTTGTGGTTTGGGTGAAATGTCCTGTTTGTCTTTTGTTCTCCAACTTTGTTTTCGAGCTAGCTATACAATCATTTATCTGCCTCACACCTCTTAAACTTTTTGTCCCTCCTTCTCTTGGTACCCCCCCTCTCTGACTGTAACCTGGCCCTGCGAGGCAGCTGCAGGCTCTACTGTGACCCTT
Source organism: Hollardia meadi (assembly GCA_037974645.1). Classification (NCBI taxonomy): domain Eukaryota; kingdom Metazoa; phylum Chordata; class Actinopteri; order Tetraodontiformes; family Triacanthodidae; genus Hollardia; species Hollardia meadi. The sequence continues at coordinate 3,280,798 of JBBPCS010000729.1, forward strand.
TGATGACTCTGCAATTATATCCCTCTGCATACACATACCTACAGTTTAAAATGCTTGTTTATTGTTAAGGCCTGAAAAAACAGCCATGCGTCCCATGGCATACTGCCATTGCCACTGACTATTTCATAGCTTACAAGCTACAGTGCCACCATTTTCCTAAAGGTTTGAGCATGTTACCATGGTAGCACAAAGTTAAAAGGTGTAAAAGTCAATGTTGTCTTCTAGTTCAGATGAGGCTCATGAGTCACTGTTTCAAATTACTTGGGAGTTACAAAGCAGTAAATGAATTGTCTAGCTGGTTTGGGAAATTAAAGCAGCTGTAATTTACACAGTAGTGGTTCTGGCTTTTCCAAACAGAAATTGTTTTAACTGTGTGTGAATGTATGTGTGTGTGTGAGAGAGTACACATGGATTCACAAGTCTCTGATTACTTGCTTGTGCATTAATAACTTGCAGTGCACTCATTTCCCAATGCTGCTTTTAACTTGTCCTTCTGATGTTCAGAATAAAGCGGTGTGATTGCTGTGTAGCTTCACCTTGTATCAGTGTCACAAAACAGGACGCGGCCAGTATAGCTATAGGAAATTATCAACCATGCAGGCCTACAATCAGTAAAGAATCACATTTTTCTTGATTTTACTACATTGCTTAAAATATGACATTGCAAAACTACACTTGATACTTAAGGAAGCACTAAGGACTAAAGAAGTGGTTTTTAATGTGTTTTTTTTCCGGTCCACATTTTCTTCAAAGGTATTTTTGCTGACTCATATTTAAAAAGGGACCACAAATATCATTGAATTACACTGTCAAATCAAGATGATATGCAGGGTTCCCCACATTTTAAGTTAGTTGGAAATTGTTTCCACAACTCCATATTGATTTTTTAAATGGCTGCACTACTTCTGTGCATCAGTGAGGCAAATACAGCAACCTTAAACATTTCTTCTTTTGTACATTAAAGCTTAAAGACTGATTAAATAATCTTCAAAAGAAACACTGAGACTGCCAGGTTGCTCTTTTATTGAGAGATAATCTTCAGTGGACAATAGTGGAATAACATTTTTGATTTTTGACCCCTTTGCAACCCATCAAGTCTCCCGCAACCAATGAGTGGATGCTAATTCAAACTGAGAAGCACTGGACAGAAGTATCAGGAATTGTTTCAACTCAGCATTTCCTGTCAAATCAGTGTATACAAACAAACCTCATTGTTAGTTAATGCCTGTTGTCTAAATCAGTTGTGTCCCACACACAGGCTTCTTCCAAGAATGGCCTTTTCCATCTCACACAGGTAATGACTGCTTGGGCTGCTGCTGTGTGGCCCAATCATCCGTCAATCCCCCCCTTTTCCTTTCAGTCTGCATTAATTACGACAAGGATGGACAAATCTACTGGGCTCTTAAATCTGAAACACAAACCTTCCCTGGTTCACCCCCGTTGTCACCTCTGTCCTTCTCTCCCCTTGTCTGGCTGACTTGGCTTCAAATCTGGTGGCAGTGGATGTTATTTTTCCTTGCTGGGTTCACGGGTTCTTCTCCTATAAAATGATGCCAAAGACTTGTCCAGAAATAAAACCCTAGTCTGAACCTTTCTGTCTGGACACTTGTGAAATTCTAAACTGATTGGCAAAGAATAAAAGCTACAAGATGGAGAAAATATTATATGATAGTTTCACTAGCTTGTGGAAGAAATTGCTCATAATTGCACTTAAAGGTGTTACAGATGTTCATAGCAAAGGCTAGAGGTTATTTCTGGATGGGGCTGTCCATGAAATGATTATATTTGTTTCTATTGCTCCGTCTGTCACAAATAAACACAAAATATCGCTGGACCTTCTGGTGCATTCGGCAGTTCACCTCAACATTGTGGTTTTTCCCCCCTCTCTTTCCCTGCTGGAACATTTTTGGTATCCCCCAGACAGACTCAAAAACTGCTACTTCTTAAATTAAGCTGCTGAAGGTGACCTCCCTTTTTTCTTTTCTTTTTTTCTAGACCAGAGATGATTTCCTGGGTCAAGTTGACGTTCCTCTCAGTCATTTGCCGGTGAGTTATTCGTGTGTGTGTGTGACCAGACTGACTGTTTTGAATACTCAGCTGTTTCTTATCTTCAATTTTTGCTCTGCCTGATCAGCCTCTGTGAAGGTCAGGCAAAGAGTTCCTTTGTGTGTGTCTGTCTTGAGTGTGAGAAAGTGCAAGCCACACAAGTAGGGTGTTGTTGCGATCAACAGCACACTCCTTGTTAGACATGAAAAGCGGACTGTCTAGAATGTAAACAAAGGTGACTGTCCTGAGGGCGGGTTGCCCCCTGAATTGATGGAAAAAGCTACACTTCACTTTGTCAAATTCACACATTCTCATGTACTCGTGTGGAAACTGGACTGCTGGGAGATAACAGTAGAACCAGCGTGTGCTGCTTGGCATTTTCACAGTTTAGGTTTGACATAAACGGGACATGAAACTCAAACAAACAGAGCCACATATCACTCAGGAGAGAGCTGTGCTGTGAGACTGGTTCTGTCTAAGTTGTGAACCTTTAAAAGCACATTAGTAAAAGGTGTTTGGGTTAATGATTAATCTCCCATTTGGCTCCCATAGGTCCAGGAAATTGGTAGCAGTCAGAAGCAGAGTCATGCTGAGAGATAAAGTCAGTCGACGGGATAGAGAATATCTGGTTCCGATGCAGCTAATGCTGAGAATCTTAATTCACTGGACAAATTGAGCGGAGCAGGAATAAGCCACTGCACAGCTTGAATAGATAATGTTGTCTGTGTTATATGTGTGTTTTGAGTCGATTCAGGCATTCATAGTGACTGGACACAATCACCTGATTCGTTCTCTACTAGCTTCTTCTAGAAACTCCTCTTTTATGTGTCTGACTCATCAGAAGTTATTCGGTAGCTACATTTGCCTTGTGGAAGCTTAAAACTTCCAAACACGGTTTCATGCACGCAACCTTGATCCAGCAGTTTTGCATGAGTCACACATAAGAAGGGTAAATGTTGCTTCAGGCTTTTAACAGCAATGTTTCAAACTATTATTTAAGTGTATTATTTACAGAACCTGATATCAATTCTTAAGGACAGTTTGGCCCCCGGCAACTTTATCTCAAATTATTTCTTTACAGAAAAATGAATTCAAGATTGTACTTCTGATATAGAAACTGATCAGTCTGATTCAGTGGGATGTCATAGAAGAGTATGTGGTGAGCAGCCAGTCTGGACTGGTTTGACCCAGTCAGAGAGCAGTGGGAGATTGTTGTGAATTACAAAAGACCTTTTTGCTGTTCAATATGTAACAGGAGAAGCTCACTCTTGCATAATGGTGCTTGGATGGCTGTGCGGAGGGTTCCAGTCGTCTTGTAAACACATGAATCTGATATGCTGACATTCTCCATAACATGTGTATTTGGTTGTTGATTGATTACTGTCAACAAATGCTTCCCCTTGATTTGCAGACAGAGGATCCTGCTATGGAGCGTCCCTACACATTTAAAGACTTCCTCCTGCGGCCTAGAAGGTCAGTTTCTACCGGATGTAACCAACAGGATGTGACAAAGTAAATTGTGAAATTGGATACCAGTAATAGAACTTCTTAGGTTAAATTGGTTTGCCCTAATTAGCAAGTGGAATAGTTATTGACACATTCTCAGAGGCTTTAAGTTCATGTGACGGTCAGTTAAACGCTGAAGGTGAAAACCATCTGGTGCTAATAGGCAGTTTGGAAACTTCCCTGCATTTCTAAGCATTAGCCAACAAGGGGCTCTGAGGGTGCTGGCCACCTGGTTTTCATGTGCTCTTTTCAAGTGGGTCCTATTTTTGCTGATGTTATCCTTCTAGTCACAAGTCCAGGGTGAAGGGTTACCTGCGTCTGAAGATGGCCTATCTGCCCAAACAAGGAGGACAAGAGGAGGAGGCTGGAGAGATGAGGGAGGAGGCTGAGGTAAGGTCTTTCTTGATGTGTTTGTTATAACAGCTGACTTTGGATTACCTAAGGCATCCTTATGCATAATAACCTGAAGACAAACCAGATTCTAGTATTATTCCTTCCTTCCGCACAAAGAACACACTGTTCTTAACGTAGAGATGAAAGGGAGTTTACCAAATTTGGACCAATAGAAAAAGTGAGAGTTGTTTTTTTTTACTAAGACTGAGAAGAGAAAGGTTGGCTCTTCTTTTTATTATTTTCTCTAAAAAGTCAGGAAGCATCTTGCTGCCAGAATCTGGTGAAAGTCTTTTCCAGGTCAGCATATGGAAAAGCCATTTACAATACTGCCTATTATTTGGAGTAATAGGAACTTCTCCTCTTTTACTTTGTGTGTTTTCACATGTGTATGTGTGTTCAAGTGTGTTTGCTAGAGAGGTGCTGTTTTGTTTTCCTGAAAGTGAAAGACTTCACAGATAAGGTCACATTTAGCAGCTAAAGTATGAAAACTTCACTGCCACAATGATAACCTCCCTTCAATACTTGTTCTCAATGAGACAAATCTTTAATTTTCAATGTCTTTTTTTTAACTTCTCTACACTGATCTCCAAAAGTAAATGTATGACATCTGCTTTATGGTTAGGTCTTTGTTAACCTATCATAAAAAGTGAGAGTTCAAATTTGTCAGTGCTGGTAGTGATATTGATTCCCATTAGTCTTGCAGCCTGTGATCAGAGATATCCCACCCAGCCAGCAGCTTGTTAGACAAAAATAAACACCAGTAAATGTTAACAAAAACATTTTAAACTCAGGGCTCTGCAAAAGGTTTAACCAGCGCCAAAAGTAAACCCAACATCTTTGATGTATTTCCATGCTTCAATCCCTTCTTAAGTCTGACCATTTGCTAATGTTCATGTGTGTCTGATGAGCTGTCAGCTCAGTGAGATATCTGTGACCGCAGGATCTTCAGGTCCAAGGTAACAGTGAGTTACTCATACTACCTTATGTCAAAAAATCTGAACTTTCTGTTTCAGGGATGGGATGAGTCTGCAGACTCAGGCTCCCAGAGACCCCAGCAGCTGCTGCCCCCATTACCCCCAGGCTGGGAAGAGAAGGTGGACAACCTGGGACGCACCTACTATGTCAACCACAACAACCGCTCTACACAGTGGAAACGGCCCTCCAACATGTACGCCTGATCTTTCTAAGTTCAAATCTTAGTTCAGTACAAAAGCACACTACAGACCCATTTTAAAAGTATACATTTTATTTCCTAGTTATATAAATCCATGTCAGTAAGGAGTTATTTTCAGTGTAAATGAATTACTATGTCGTCACACTGTGTTGAGCTATATTTTCCCTGTATTTATGCTCTGCACAGTTATATCACCATATTGGACTATTAAATTCACATATGAGACAGTATTACCTCTCATTAGAGGTCAACTAGTAGTGGATTTTCAATGGTCAATATAATAACTTAATAATAACAATAATAATTTTATTTTAATTTTTAAATATATATATATATATATATAAACATTTTACGTAATATGCCTATTTCCCTTTAATAGTTAGCTTATCGCGAAGATTGGAAACAGGGTAAATGGCAAACAGCTTAATGACCTGGCTCAGTCCAAAGTCAATAAAAGGGCATTAATTAATGCATTATATCTGATTTGTTTTAGTCTGTACACAAAATGAAGTGTAAAAACAAGTTCTAGTTTTACAGGGGGGTTGTGTGCAGCACTATTTCAGCTCAACGGGTTTGTCTAACTACCTCATGTTGCTGACAAGTATCCAAGTCCCTCTGCTCCTGGCCAACAAATAGTCTTGCACATAACTCACCAGCTTTTTACACAGCTTTTGTTACAGATTAAACAAACAAGATATAACATGTTCATCAGTGAGTTATGGAGCTGCTGGCTGATTTTCTTATAAATAAGAACATAATAATGAGTGGTTAACTGTAGCTGAAACTGGCTAATCTGGCATTTTTACCAGTCCAAGCCTACTCCAGAATTTTACTCTTTTTGTAATCCTAGCCTACCTATTTCTCTTTTGAACACT
>JBBPCS010000729.1:3286891-3305425 GCA_037974645.1 Hollardia meadi
ATTTTTACCAGTCCAAGCCTACTCCAGAATTTTACTCTTTTTGTAATCCTAGCCTACCTATTTCTCTTTTGAACACTCCAGGGATGTGATTTCTGAGACCGAGAGTGACAATCAACAGCGGCAGATCCATCAGGAAGCGCACCGTGTTTTCCGTTCGAGACGTCACATCAGTGAAGACCTAGAGAATGAGCACCTGGAGCCCAGGGACCTGGACAATGTGAGGGAGATGAATATACAAATATGTACAGCGTACTCGTAATGAGCCACAGCTGTCTCAAGAGAAACACTCACACACACACTTCAAGAGATTAAAAAAGCGTTATTATTGTTTCATGGCTGTGTCTCCCTGTTGCTCCTGCAGTCCTGGGAGCTCATCACAGAGGAGGATTCTAACGACAGCATGGCCCGGTCTCTGCCCGGGCCGTCCTCCGTCTTGACACCACAACACCCGCCGACACCCGTCACCCAGGAGTTCTCTGAAGACTTAAATCTGAGGCTGTCACTCACTCCCGATACCAACGGTGAAGTGCCAGGGCCCAGCTCTGCTCTGGTGAGGCTCCAACGTTGCAATTTTCAGTAGTTAAAACCTAAATCACTTCACATTTAATCGACTTAATGGTGTAGATGAAGGCAGTCTAATTAATTTCTAGGCAGGTCTTTTTGTGTCACACATTAGAGTGACAGGAAGTGCTTGCAATCATTTTAGTTTTTCTTTCCACACTTATTTATTTATTTATTTTTAACAGGGCCAGCTGTCAAACAGACTCCGATCCTCAAGTATGACGGATGGTGTCAGTGATCAGGGCCCGGCTCCTCCTCTCATGGTACATATATCTCAACCCTGACATATTCCTCCATCTTGATCTCTCTCTTCTTTGATTTCCCCCCTTGTTGTGTTGCTCCTAGCATAGAGAACATCCATTTTTTGTTCTCTGAATGCCTTAAGCAAGCAGGCTTTGTTGTCGCATTTACCTTCTCTCTGTTGGCAGGTCTCAGCACTGTTGGTGTACCACACGTCAAATCACCTTTTATGCTCCTCCTTGCATGTTTAAATATGCACTTGTGTGTACTATGCAGTTGTTGCTTCCTCCTCACCTTTCCTTCCTGCTCTCTTTGCTTCTTCGATTTTATTGGTCGTTCCGTCTTGCCATACCTCTTCCTCCCCCTCCTCTCCCACTACTTCTCTCTGCTCTTAATTGTGATTCACTCGCACCTCTGTTTGTATTGACGAAATGTTGACTTTACCACTGTGTGCCAGTGGAACGTTGGCAAGTAAGATTAAGGACAGCACCACGTCAGATCAAACGTTCCCCAGAGATGTCCTGAATCATGGCATCAGTGGAGATTCAGCGGAGCAAACTGTCACAAGATCTGAGTCAGATGTTTGTCTCATAGATGAGTCACAGCAGTGAGCTTGGCTTTGTCAAGCCAAGGAAAAGCACAGGTGCTTATGTCACCCTTTCCCTTGAATGTCAAATCTGTAAAGGCTGGACACCAGTCGGCTCATTAAAAAGCCATCAGAGGAAACCATATGTTTGAGCAGTTTGCTATCACAGTGAAGGTTAGTTACAGTCACACGATTGCTAATGATATCAAGTGCGTATGTAGATGGCTGGGCGCTGTTCGTATCAACTAGTGTATATAAGATTGCTTCTTGGATAACACAGCCTTCATTTCTGATTAGAAGTTAAAAGATAAGGCTGGCATTATTCTCTGTTTTTCTTATTGTCATCTAATCCTATAAAAAGATAAAAAGACCAAAACCAACAACATGTTAGTCTCTCATTACTTTCAGTCTTCCCTACCCTGTCTGTAGCACCAAGCCCATTGGTTCCTACTGAAGATGATAGAAAAAAAAATTCTGGTCCCAAATATGTAGATTAGTTAAAAAAAAAAAAAAATGCTAATGAGTTTCTTTAAACATCTTGGCACTATAGTTTTGAGAAAATGTTACTCTAAACAGGAGAAAATAGAGTATTTGTTGGGCACCGTCTTCAGCCTTAGATAAATAAGCATTTGTTTGTGGAATTGATTCAAGATAATGAAGGAACATGTCGGTCATTGCAACAGTGTGGCTCACATATTCTTTATATGTATATTTTATATCCTGATAATATTTAATATTTGTTTTATTTATAATATTCTACATGTATAATATATAATATAATATAATATATATTTTTGAAATGAAAAATGGATGACTAAAATAGGACTAAGCTACAGTATATCAGACTTTTGCTACACAGACGATACTAGTAGAAATAATTCATTCTTGGTTTTGGTCTTGGGATGTGTTCACAGTATTGAAAGTATAAAATATCACTACACTTATCCTTTAATAGGACATTGTGGGTTGACCTCAAAATGGCTAAATACAGATCTTATTATGTGTGTCCACATATATTTTCTTTTACCTTTTATGGTTTTGAGATTAGAAATAACAATTGAGACCATACTTTCTGTCCTTTATAAGGCTGTTTACTGTTATAGGTTTGGTAGTGATGCAAATGTTAAATGAAAATTGGGTTGCTGACTGTCTTTTAGGTTATGTAGTTAATAATAAGCAGAGTAACATCCAGTACATGTCTTTGTAAAGCACTGCCAGCAGAATTGCACTGATGTTGTCATCTTGCGTGTGGCACATCTTTTGGATACTACTACTGCTGCTTGGATGAAACAACAATCTCTATTTTTCTTTTTATCTGCATTTGATTGTTTTGTTTTTTACAGTCTGTGATTCAAACTTCTTTTGTGAACTTTCGTTGAACTTCAGCACCGTAATTCACTTTCGCTGTTCGAACATTTGGGACACAGAACTGTTTTCTCTGATTGGTACAACTGTAGCTTTAACGTCATTCTCTACCTGGGTTGAGATTAAATATCTACTGGTTGGGGATTAAACTCACAGTCCAGGGAAAAGAATCTGTGTCTTCCCTCCAACAGGGTAATGCAAGCCTGATAACTTCTCTGGCTCAGACTGTCTTGATTTTTTTGTTTGTCTTAATATTAAAGTTGGTTTACGTAACTCAAAAGCTACTGACAGCACACTGCTAAAAGTTTTCTTAACCTACATTTTGTGTCATCACGTCAACCAAAAACAACTGCAATTACTTTCCAAATTAATTGTGCTCTTTCCTGCTACCTGTCAACCTCTCAGCTCGTATGCTTCACTGGGATCCCTCTCTTTTTTCCTATATTCACAGCCACCGCACTTTCCTACAATGGCCCATAATCACAAGAATCTCTCCTTTCTGTCACTCCTCACCTCCTTTGAGAATTAGTTCCCCCATTTGTCCATTCAGTTTTTCCTCACTCACCCTGAACTACTGCCCAACCACTCTCCCTTGCCCCATTACTTCCACTCTGTCGATGAAAACATAACGCACTGTGAACTAAAGATCGTCTTCCCCTGTTATCTACCACCAGCAGGGCTCCCAGAACAGAAGAACGAGAGCTCAAACAGTCTCAGGTGGTGAGGAGTCTATGGTAATATATCAGTTTATATACAGTTTAAACCCTATGAGTCGTACACCTCTTAATTCCCAGACACCACATAGCACTGGGCTACATTTGTCCCCTGACTAGTTTTATGTATCACTTTGATAAAACCCACACTTGGATAGAAAGTCCTTTTTTTTCATGAATTTTTCTTTGTTTGGCTTTGTTATACAGGAAGGCAGCATACAAACATTTCCATACAATATGATGCATTTCCGTGACACATAATGCCTGAAAAAACAACATTCTCATTGAAATGGACTAAAGAAGTTTGTGTAAACATTAATTAAAAATGTGCTTTTTAACTTTTCTTCTCTAAAACGATCAGCTGATGAAGCCACCCGTATCTAAATGAGTCCTTTTTAATTTAGTTCTCTTATTGGTGATGTTACGGCATTCTGAAATGCTTATTTAGATCTGCAGTTGTCCCAGAGTTGCTGTGTGTTTGTTAAAAAGTGGTGTGTGTGTGTGTGTGTCTGTGTGGTTGTACATATGTTGTCTTTTGATGTAGCAAGCTGGTAGTCAATATTAAGCAATGTCATTGATCAGTCATAAAGCACCATTATACAATGTGTCCAATATAGATGCCCCAATCTAGTTTTTTTTGTCCCTGATCTTGATCCTAGTTTTTTTTAATAGTGGGTGTCTGACTCAATATTTACATCTACTTAAATGTTGATAAAATATGTATGTTACAGATGTACACTGCTTAATATTACACTCCTTATTGTTCAAGTATTACTTGAACCAAATACATGAGGTCCGGTTTCAAAAATATGAAGTTTCTAAGCTTACATTATTGATAAATGAATGCAAGTTTAACTGAAGAATCTTGGACATCATCATCTCTGGTGTCCAGTGTTCAAGGGGTCTATGTTTACACAGTCATATCACAGTTATATGCATTTTGGTTGACTATTCAAGTGTTATTCTACAGGCAATTAATAGTTCACTCAGCAAAAAAAGTAAAGATCTTTTCCCCGTGTGCTCTTTATTTTACTTCCCTTTGTTCCCATTTTTTTTCGTGTGTGAAAGTTAACATACGCAGTCGCCTACTTTTCCATTAGAGATAAAAATCTTCTTCTGTCATATGTTTCTTCTAAACTGTTCCTGTCACTGTGCTGCTCAGCTGAAATGGGGAAAATATTTCGAATTGTTTTTGATACATGTTGAGAATTAACACATGGTATATTGGAATAACCTTAAATATTACTGAAAACATGAGTGACTATCCACTTGCACAGACAGTTATTTGTGCCCTGACTCAACATTAAAAGATTCCCTCCACATGTCTATGTGCGTATCAGCCTGTACTGATAAGTTGTCTTTGCTTTGCTCTCTCTCTACACTTGGCCAGTCTCCCTCGGGAACTTCTTACACCTTGACCACGCAGGGCCTGCCCCCTGGATGGGAGGAGAGGAAGGACGGAAAGGGAAGAACATATTACGTCAACCATAACAACCGTACCACTACGTGGACTAGGCCAATCGTGCAGGTACAGCAGGTCTGCAGGCTGGCTGGACTCTATGCATGGGACTGGAACTTTCCTCGGCCTGTGTGTCGAACCTCTTCCTCTGTTCCCCCTATGTTTCTCCTCTGTGCAGCCATAAAGACTGATGGAAAGAGACGGCTTTTCAACCTCAAAGTCTTCTTTTTCTGTCGTTCTCTTTGTGCGGTTTCCATTTCTTTCCAACTTTATTGTATGTCTTCCTTCCTCTTTCTGGCATTTTGTTTGATACTCTGGATATAATCCTCTCTTGGTCACTCCTTGCCAAAGCCTGGCAGTGAAATGCAAGCACCACTTTTCCCTTCCCTTTTCCCATTTCTGCCCTGTTTCTCCCTTTGTCTTCCCCTGTCCTGTCTGCAACTGCCAGGGCACAAAGTGGCACACAGCACAGCGCAAGTGTGTCGCAGTTGTCATTTTTATGCCCGACACCCACATCTGTAAGTAGCAGCAGAAGAAAGTGACTGTGTCATTGACCAACAAAAAAAGTCAATGCCGCAGTATTTTTCCTGCTATTTAAAGGGCGCATTATTCAGATAGTAAGATGCGGCTCCACAACGCACATGCACTCTGCTTGTTACACACTGGTGCCTGGATTGAGAGGCGTAAAAAGGCTGCTTTTAGTAATTTTAAACATTTCAAAGTATGCTGCAGCAAGTATGGTGGGACAGTTGAGCAGCAAAATTAAATGATGAACTTGGCAGGACAGAGGAAACTCTCCAGAGGAAACAGAATTAAACTTTAAGCTTTACTCCAAACAAGTTTACTGAACCTGGACTGTGTGTGTGTGAGATCTTTTGGATGTGTAGACAAACACAGACCAGTAATTAACATTAGATCCTGACCGGTCCTGTCGGCATGTCGGGAGATTTAAATAATCAATGAATTTAAGGTGTTGTGCGTAAATGTGCCCAAGTCTCTTTAATGGGTAGACATGTATCTTTTCTGCTTCTGTGGGATCCCTGCATGTAATGTAATTATTATTCTCCTCATTAATGATGAGGTGCACCTGACTTTGAAACGGAATGGTAGATGACACTCTGATTGGTTTAATTCATGTTTAAAGTTATGCCCAAAACACACCTAGGACTAAATACAACCCCTTTACGCCTTATGTCCTCCTTTACGCATAGATGATGCACGTTTAACCAGCAGAATGGATATGGATACCCCCTAAATGCACTTGTGCAATTGGCGTTAGACCATGCGTTGTATGTTTAATGCTCATGTCTCTCCTCTTTGAAATCCACCCTTTTATTTCTGCTATCAGCACACCACCGGTTATATTATATGTGTTTGTCTGTTGTCTCAGAAGAAGAGGATACTGCCAAATGATTCATGTAATGATTTCCTAGCATTACTTTGTCTTTGATACATTGTGGCCCATTGTAAATGTTGTAGCAGCCTCTTGGGTTAGGGTTGTAAGTAACACTAACTTTCATTTTTCCAGTACATTATGTTACTGATTCCAAGCCTTTGTCCCACCATTAATAATTATATTTTATGTGACATAAATGGTTGTTTTCTTTGGGCCTACATGAGCCATGTCTTTGACATTTTAGGAACTCATTTCCCTGAGAGAAATGATGAGGGCAAATATTGTTAAAAAGCCAAAGCTTTATTCTAAGCCCCACTTAACCTCAAAAGTGCTGTTTTCACTGACAGCTGACTGAAGACGGAGCCAGCACCTCAGCAGCAGCATCAGGAGGAGCCTCGGCCCTGGCACCCCCATCCACCCCCTCCACCTCTTCCAATGCCTCCAACAACCACCTCCATGAGCCCCAAGTCCGACGACCTCGTAGCCTCAGCTCCCCTACTGTCACCCTTTCCACCCCCTTGGAGGTGAGAATTAGCCACCTATACCGTCCTCCTCCACCATATCCATATCTTTCCCTCTTCTCTCCAGTCTTTCCCCTTCCACACTCTCTCGTTATAATTCTTCATTGTAACACCATTTTCATTCCTTAGAAGAGGATCAAATCATGATTATTATCCATCTACATCAGCTAATCCTCAATTTCCTTTTTTAATATTACACCATCCCAATGTTCACACCTTTCAGGTTACATTTGTCATTATGCTGTTTTTCTCTCTTTTCATCCTTGCCTACACTATCGAAATATTCATCTCACCATTAAACTGCTCTTCTTTTTGAACACACCATGGACGATGATTTTCTTTCTTCACACTCCTCTTCTTTTTATTGTCGACAGAGAATGAGCTGATGAACTGAATGCTAAAACAGCCATTAATTGATGATTAGTCACATGAAATGGTCCTAGCTTTACTTTCGCTTTGTGTTGTCACGATGATGGGTTTTGTTGTGAACAGTATACTTTCTTGGCACAGTCAGCATCCCGTTCTGCAACACAGTGTGTTTTAAAGCAATAACGCTTACTGATAGAAGCTGGATAAATCCATTATTTTAAGTGATCAAGGGCCCTTGTAATTTGCCAAAGCAAACCCAGGGACATCCAAATCAATGATATTGATCTTAAAAAATTTAATTTCATTAAATCCAGTAACACAAAGGCAACCACAAAAGCATTTGAAGATTACTTTGTGCGACATGGTATCCTTTGTAAATATCTTCAAAGGATTTTGAAATCTTTTAAACCTATCCCTATTTAATACTCACTGCTAATGTAAGTTACACATACTGCAGATTTAATTTTTGAAGCCATCCTTTCTTGTCTTCTTAGCGACAAACCATTATATATATCGTAATGAAAGTAAGCCATGGAGCAGGCTGGCATCAGTACTGTGAAGCAGCCGCTTCAAGTGTGACTCATCATGTGTGGTGGACAGATTGAATATTTGCATTGTTTTAAAAAAGAGGAATATTGTTGAGTTACCCCAAACAATCACTGGTCTTGAATAATGTAAATGACCAGTGATTAATCATGTCATCTCCACATTAATGTTCTCATTTTTCATGTCCCGGCTCTTCACAATATGTCTTCACTACATGCTTTACATGAAGCCTGTTTTCAAATTTCCACTTCTTTCAAGGCTGTGATATAACACAAACAACTTCCTGGGATAATTACAATCAAGTCCTAAAAATATCTCATGTTTGATTAATGTGGCATCTGCCAAGTTTTATGGTGTCGTCATGGAAATGTTGTGCTGTTGTTTTGTGTGTGAACGTGCACTTTGTTTGACATTTAAGAAGACCTGTGAAACTTTTGATTCTTTCGTGTATTTTCTGTGTGCATTTATCATATAAGCAAAATCTGTTTCAACTTAAACTTTAAATTATGCAGAGTTGTTTTAAATGAAGCTCACAAACTTGGCTAATTGAGATCAAAGCAGTGTATCTTATAAAGAATGGCCTCTTTTTGGCCTCCTACTGCATTTAATGGCTTCGTTGTGTGGCGATGATCCTGTGCAATACCAAAGGGAATAGACCTGAAGGAGGTTTAATTAAGATGTATGTGTGTGTCTGTGCACATCTCTGTGAAACAGGAAGGAAGGAAGTGAAACAGTCACTGCTGAATGTTATGATTACAACTTCCAGAGGTGGGAGGTCTGTAGATTAATTAATGCAGCGTTTTCTCTTGTTAGAAATCAGATCAGTCAGTGATAATTGCTGCAAAAGAATAATGTGATGTTGGAACACTCATCAGCCTGAGCAACTTCAACCTGTTTAATGTTGCTTTCGAAACTTTTAAGAAATGATAAGATACATGATGTCTCGAATAGCGACGTTATTATGATTCCTTTTTCTTTTAGTTGTAACCAAGGTCTGCATCTGGGACCTGAAAATGATTTAATAAATAGTTCTGGTATGTATACAGTAAATAATCTTCAGATTCAGTGAAAATCTACAAAAATAATGTTGTAGCATTAAGTCTCAGAAGCAATTTCCAGGGGATAAGTAAAAACTGAAATCTCTAGAAGCCATCAAGCTTTGATTTTTATGGTGACACTTTGATGGACAACTTACCAGGCTGACAGAATATGCAGCATGGGTGTAGATCAGCTCCCTGCCCATTTTCATGGGAATGAAAACAGTGACTGATGGTTTTTCCTACATCTTTTCTAATCTTACTAGGTTTTCAAACAAGGCAACTCTTAGAAGACTGGTTTTCCATCCTTATTATTGTCCTCAGTATTTTATTTCATGCTGTCAGTCCATCTCCATCTCCTTTTAGTCTAAAGGGATAGTAGTGATAATATTTCACTGCATTTTTTGAAAATGTTTGCATTTTTGTTCCAGGGAGCCAACAACATTCAGGTGCGGAGGGCTGTAAAGGACACATTCTCCAACCCGCAGTCTCCCCAGCCGTCCCCCTACAGCTCCCCCAAGTCGCAGCACAAGACACAGCAGAGCTTCCTGCCCCCAGGCTGGGAGATGCGGATAGCCCCCAATGGACGGCCTTTCTTCATCGACCACAACAGCAAAATCACCACCTGGGTGAGATAACGCACTGTGGGATAATTGTACTTTTGTGTTTGTGTTTTTAAAAAATGCTTGAAGGGTAACTCTTAATCTTACAGGTCTGCAATTTCCCAACCGTTTCCTAGTTTGCTTCCAGGAAAGAACTATGTTATTATAGATTGCAGGACAGAATCTTGCTCCACTTTTCCCCTCTCTGTAATTGTTGGAGCACAGTAGCTCAGTCAGTCAGTTAACGTTTGACGGATTGATATGATTAGACGTGGTCGTCCAGAGTCCATGATCAGAACTGTGTCCATAGCAACGAGTACTCAATAAGGCTGTGTAATAATTGGTAATAAGTATAGGGAGTTTCTTGCATAACCTTAGTGCACAGCAGGTCAGAACATGGTCTGCCCACAAGCACACAATGCAGCATGTATTGGGATTCTAATAAGAAATTATTAATTATTAGTTTTTACTGGGGTTTACATTTCAGTGAAATTCCTTAAAAAAAACAGCTGTGTAGAACGCAGTCTTACGAACTCTTATCTTATAATTTGTATCATTTTACATACAGTAGTTCTTTCCAGGAGAGTTGTTAGGACCTTAAAATGTGTTAAATTAAATGAGTTAAATGGTAATTTTGTCTCCATCTATGATTATGAGCATTATTTGGCAGTTTCAGTTATCAGTTTGACACTAAAAACCTCGGGCAGTGGTTTATGTTGATCTTCCCAAGTTTTTTTGGTGACATCTGGTGGTTTAAGATAATTTCACATTTACTTCCAAGCCTTATTAGGATTAAGCTCTTCAGACCAAGTGAAAGCTGCTTTTTATTCATAAACCAGAGCAAAGTTAATATGTTGTTTTTACCATGTAAACATTTTTTTCCTTTACCCTGTTTTGAAATAATTCATATGCAAGCATGTGTCTCCTCCTTCCCTCCCTCTCTCTTTTGACAACCAGGAGGACCCCAGGTTAAAATATCCAGTCCATATGAGGAATAAGAACTCAATGGAGCCTGGCGACCTTGGTCCTCTTCCTGTAAGTACAACCACAATTAGACCTACTGCATATTTAACCTTTGGCCCACAAAGCACATTTATAACAAGATTGCCATAATCGTGTAACCAGTTTCCTAAGCTAATGAGAAATGGTATTGTTGCACCATTAGTTACTTCTCATGTTTTTGCCTGCAGGTCAGCTTATAAAGCAGAACTCAATGGCCCAGGTTTAAATTTAAATTTTATGGATGAAGTGGCTTTTACACCAAATGATGAGACATGATCGTGTGAACAGCCATTCATAGATGTTGCCATTTTAGTCCTCTTGGAAAAGAGGGAGTATGTAAATGGCGATGGATGAGAAAGCAGAGTCTGGGGGCTGCGATAATCCATAATTAAGAGGTAGAGACTCTCTGTCACCTGTGCTATTATCTATGTGACAGACACAAACTCCCTACAAGTGGGCCAAACGTTACCATTGGTAGCTGTTGAATAATCAGAGCTTCATGGGTTCGTTTATCTCACGGGCTTGTGTGGTGTGTGCATGTGTGTGTGTGTTCTCTCTCCCTCTTTCTCTTTTATTCTCCATTCTGGTGGATCTAATGTATGCTACTTCTTCAACACCTGGCCATGTCTGTTTGGCAGAACCTACCAGAGGAGGTTGGTTGGTACCTCCCTCCCTCTGCCTGCCTACCTACCTACAGTACCTGTCTGGTCTGGTCTGGTCAAATGCCTGCAGACAGCCTTGCGCTTTCTTTTTATTTCCCTCTTTTTCTCTCGATCTCTCTCTTTTTCATGACCGGCATGGATGGACTGTACCTCTCCTTACCTTTTCATCAGTATTTTCACCCGACTTTCTTTCTCTGTGCGCCCTCCCTGCACCACCACCACCACCACCACCACCACCACCCCTTCTTTTAACAATTTAACATTTTGGAGAGCTCCCAGCCATTCTCCTGGGATCCCTCGGGACCGCTCCCATGTCTGTGTACCTGTATCAGTGTCTGAGGCACAGATAGACGAGTTGGGAAAGTGGAACGAGGCGAGATGCAGTTGGCATTTGATAGAAAGAGGAGAATGAACAAGAAGGACTGAAGAAGGAAAAACAGGGTTGAATAAGGGGCGGAGGGAGGGATGGAGGTTTCATGAGAAACAAAAGGAGCTATATGTGTATGTTAGAGGAAGGAACTGTGTATGCTGCATGTGTTATCGGCTTTTCAATCTGGTCTCTCCACTCATGCTGTAGCATTATACTGAGAAACACACTGTAGGCATACCCTGTTTGACAGACTCGGTCCCTTTCCCCACCCCTTTACTCTCAATCTACTGTAATTTTTTTTTAATTGCCTGACTGCTGGTGCCGTACGAGTGTGTGTGTATGTGTGTGTATGTGTGTGTGAGGGCTGTGACACTGTACTGAGTGGTCACCGTGTCAGTGGTGGTGTACTGGTTTGGATTAGTAGTGGTTATTAACCTTTTTGAATGTTGTGGTCGTATCCCTGCCTTGCTGACATCTCAGACATGACTCAAATAGGAGAGAAAATCCTTTTGGTTCCTTTGTGGTGTGTTTGATTGAGTTTGCTCCGCCTGCAGTGCCGGGCTGTCAGTGTTTGGACCGTTTAATGGTCAGTCAAGGTCAATCAAACATAAATTTAAAAAAGGAAAAAAAAATTGGATGGATTTAAATGACTATTTGAGCATGGCCTGTTAAATAGTGCTGTGTAATGGTGTGTTGTTTTTTTTCTCAATCGTCCTGTTTTTTCGTGCTTCTTTTTTTAGCCTGGATGGGAAGAAAGAGTTCACTCAGATGGACGCACTTTCTACATTGACCACAGTAAGACGACGCCATCTTACCACTTCCTGTCTCCTCAGTGCTTGTATTTGGTCATGCGTGTCTTATACCATTTTGTACCAAAATTATCTCGTATGTGGGTAGTAGTAGATGTGTTTACCTTTATTTTTTATTCGGTGTGTCATGTTCGACATTGCAAACACACGTGGGAGCAGCGGATCATATACCTCATCAGACAGCATCTATAAAACGTTAAAACTTGTTTTTAAAAAGTCTTAACAATGTCATTCTGAAATAAACATTTTTTTCCCGGAGCTGATGATGGAAGTAGCTAAAGAGGGAGCCATCTCGTTTCATTCCTATCTCTTTGGAGAACTGCGCACATGCAGTAGCAAACGAGTAAAGACATTGAGGCCAGTGACAAAGTTTCGGTGGTTACTTTTTTATATCTTTTACTTCGGGCACTCTTTCAAACACGACGCCGACAGAACGCTGCTTGATCAGAGATGATGGAAAAGTATTCACGTGTCAAGTTTTGCCGCAAAAGGAGAAAACTGGCGTGTCTACCCGGGTGTCATTTTTACATTACCGCTGATTGGAATACCTGTAACTACTGCGGAGACATTTGATGCGGGAATGAATGCCGATTGTACCCTTTCCCACTGAAGACAAAAGCCAGATGTTAGTGGGCATCGGTGGGTTTTTTGTCCAGTGTGAAAGTGGCATTACTTTGCTTTGCCTTATAAGTTACTTCTTATATTGTGCAGTGATTGCAGAAAACCACCAAATCGTCACATTTCAAAAGCTGAAACCAGCAAATGTTTCTGATTTTTGCTTAATAAAATGAGTAAATTTCACTAAATTCTTGGTGATTCCTTCACTTGTCTAAAGAGTTTTTGTTGTTTGTTTAATCCAGATACAAAGAACACACAGTGGGAGGACCCTCGTCTGCAGAGTCCGGCTATCACAGGACCTGTGAGTAGCTTCCTCTTACAGAGAGTCTGTCGCAGCAGAGTTGCTACACTGAAACAACAAGATCTTCTTTTCACGTTGTGGTTCAATCTGTCGCACGCTGTCATCAGCCTCAGTGCCTTTGTACAACAAAGACGAATCACTTTGTCACTGCCACTTAACATACCGACACCTTTGTGTTATTCTGTGTACCACTTCAGATATAGTTTCCCCTCAAGAGTAGTACACTCCCCTACTGAAGTTACACTGCAGTCTTTGGTGTTTTGACAAGAAATGGAAGCATGCTTAGTTTTGCTGTTAAAACATGTACATCACAAGTCAAATTCCTCTAAGAATATTGATCAGTTCTTGATAATTTCTAGACCTCTTTGTACATTGTTTGTTGTCTGTGCAGGCTGTTCCCTACTCCAGAGAGTTCAAGCAGAAATACGACTACTTCAGGAAGAAATTGAAGAAACCAGTAAGAATTGATTTATAAAATATACTCATCTGTTTCTGGGTTCTTGCTGGGGAAACAAAGCTAAATGTGGTCAAAATGTCGTGGCTTCTCCTTGCACACGAAGGCGGGCTAATTAGCCTCTATTTTGATTATGCTTGATTGCATACTTATTCATCATTCTTCACACTGTCTTGGCACTGCGTGACTGTGTTTGATATTTTCATTGCATGTTAAATATTCATTGCAATCATGTATTGATTACAAAGCATTTCTTTGTAATTAACATTTGGTAGTTGGAGCGCAGAATGGCACGTTTCCATCTGTTTTTACCCTAACTGTTGTTTCGTGATGCTGAAATCTAATCCTTGGTGAAAATACTGATACTTTGATGCAGAAATCAGCCTTTTGCTAGAGCATGTTAAAGGTCAGCAGGCTACGAGTAATATTTTACTTTGAGTTGTTTTCAAAGAGGAAATTTCTGTATTTTATTCTTGAAGTGTACTAAGTGTAATAGGCTTGCATTCCCTACAGAAATGAATCAACCAGTTGGACTTTTACAACATTCTGGATCTTATTTGAATAATGCACTTAAAAATAATGAGATAAAGGTTCTACATGTGCCTGCTGTAACTGACTTTGTATTTATTCCAGGCTGACATCCCCAACCGATTCGAGATGAAGTTACACAGGAACAACATCTTTGAAGAGTCGTACCGTCGAATCATGTCCCTTAAGAGGCCCGACATTCTGAAGGCGCGGCTGTGGATCGAGTTTGAGTCAGAGAAAGGATTGGACTATGGTGGTGTGGCCAGAGAGTGGTTCTTCCTCTTATCTAAGGAGATGTTCAATCCTTACTACGGCCTGTTTGAATACTCTGCCACGTAAGTCTCTGCTTGTTTGTGTGCTTCTGCTTGAGATTTACCGAGCTGTCTCTTAACTGAAGAGAGAGGTTTAATCCCTTGAGGCATTTAGCAAAATATGCCACAGGGACATACAGGAGTGTTAAGCAAAGCCGATGCATTAAAGAAACCATGCTTTATATTTGCAAACATGGAAAAATCCTTTTCCACTCCTGTTTTTGGTTGGAGCAAGGGGCAGAGCTGCTGTGTTGTTTCCCTGTGAGACTTGTTAAAGGTTTCCTTTTACTTTGAGTAACTTTTCCTCTCATTCAAAAAGCCATCCTGGAACAAACGTTTCCCACATACAGTAGGCGCTAAGATAATTAAAGTGACGTATGTTTTGTTCCTTTTCTTGGCACCATCATCAATAGAGGACGACTCAATTGAGTCTCTCTCATTTCTGCCATGTAGGGCAAAGGTTACAGAAAATAAGTAACACAAATGGAGCTGCTGAAAGGGCAAGGAAATAAATAAAGAATCTTACTTTCATTAATGTTTGTTTGATTTAATAGATAAATAAGTATGATTTAAAAAGATTCAAACCGCATTGCGATTTGTCACAGCAACTTATTTAGTTTAAACATAATCTGTAGCTGCTGTCAAGTGGAATGTTTTGCAAAATGAGATGTAAGATGCTCCTAAACAGTGGCACTGTCTGTATGAATCATCATCAGGGTTTTGTTGCCATGGTAAGCAGGGAAGAATATGACTACATCAATACATCTGCTATTTAAAAAAACAACTTAAGATTGCCCCTTAGAGTCTATGTGCAGTTGAATATCATCTGACATGAAGCACTATGCATATCATAAAAAGAAGAAAATGTCTGGAGCACTGAAAACTCGCAGCTTATTAAATCAAGATTATTTCACAGAGGTCATTAATGTTTGTTTTATTGAATCAAGGGCAAATTTATCAATCCTCCTGGATTTCTCCAGATCCATTTCCTCATTTCATAGCTTGCAGCTGTAAATTAAACTGCACCTGTAACCAAAGGGACATTGGGAAATACACTCATCGGCAGTACTGACTCCTCTGAGCTTTGCAGAATAACCTGGAAATTACTTTCTTCCTCTGTGCTCTCATCTCCACAGGGACAACTACACTCTCCAAATCAATCCCAACTCTGGCCTGTGCAACGAGGATCACCTCTCCTACTTCAAGTTCATTGGACGTGTGGCAGGGATGGCTGTGTTTCATGGAAAGCTACTGGATGGTAAGCTGCTTGACGTTGGGATCCCGTCTTTAATATTATAAATTCTCTTTTGTCGATATTATGTGTATTTTCAGGTTTGTCGTGTATGAGATTTCTGTTTTCCCGCACACGTAATGTTACAGGAAGCTTTTGTTTTCTTTTTTTTATTCAGGTTTTTTCATCAGACCTTTCTACAAGATGATGCTGGGAAAACAGATCTCCCTTAAAGACATGGAGTCTGTGGTAAGATCTCAATGCTGCTAAATTATTAACTGTTTGTAACTGACTGTTTGGAATGGTTCTACAGACAAGAAAGAAATAAAATCCAATAAATTACTTAATTTTCTTCGCCTTGTATCTTAGTTTGATCTGTCTTGTGTTGTATCCCTTCAGGACAGTGAGTACTATAACTCTCTCAAGTGGATTCTGGAGAATGACCCCACTGAGCTGGACCTGAGGTTTTGTATTGACGAGGACAACTTCGGACAGGTGCTTAGTCTTTAATCAGTCATTCTGAATCAGTTAACATCCACATTTTCTGTTGTAGCCGTAGCTGGGTTTGAGCATTATGGTGGCCTTTATTTTTATTTTGTATTTTCATTCTCAGACGTATCAGGTGGACCTGAAGCCCAGCGGCTCAGACATGGTGGTCACCAATGAGAACAAAAAGGAATACATAGAGTAAGGACATTATCAGTATTTTCCCTCTGACTTCATTCTTTGTCTTTTTTTTGTAATAACATGACTTTTAAGAGTTATTAGCATAAAACTACATGATCAAACCTGAATCAAAAACTGTCTTCAAACTTGTTTTTGTATCCACGTCTCAATTATCTTCCCTCTCACAGCCTGGTCATCCAGTGGAGGTTTGTCAATCGGGTCCAGAAGCAGATGAACGCCTTCTTGGAGGTATTTATGTGCACTAATGCAGTCGCCACTTGGGGGCAATGTGACCACAGATATTTGGCATGCTTTGGTGCCCTAAATTCAACCTTTGTCCCTAAACTAAACCATCTATTGGGGTGTTCTGTAGGTCTGTTGCTTAATGTGAAACGTTCATCAGAATTCTGTATAAATTCCCTTTTTGTTTGATTTCCAGGGCTTCACTGAGCTCATTCTCATAGACCTGATCAAGATCTTTGATGAAAATGAACTGGAGGTATGGATTCTTTCCCTTAAACGTGTGTCCGTTACTCTTCACACATTGAGAATTCTAACTTAAACTTGACAGAATTCTGCCCTCTGTCTCTGTGTAGCTGCTCATGTGTGGTCTGGGCGATGTCGACGTCAACGACTGGAGACAACACACTGTTTACAAGAACGGCTACTGTCCCAACCACCCTGTCATACAGTGGTTCTGGAAGGTACGTCTGTGATATATCCACGTGCAGACGCCTAAATACACGCAACAAAAAAACATGCACCTGTGTGCTGTGTGACTTGTCAGCCAACACGCTCCATATTCGTAGTCATCTTTCCCTCCGTCCAGCCTCTGCGACAGGTTTGCTGGCCTCGCTTTTGAAGATCAAAGTCTGTTTGGAAGAACAGGCTTGTTTGCTCTGATGAAAGAGCCTAAAGTAATACCTGCCCTGGTTATCATCTGTCTTGACTTGAGCTTTAACACACAGAGCCGCACACGCAAATGTGGCAGCAAACAACACACACCAGCCATAATTTACAAACACACACACACACGCACAAACACGCACACACGCACACAACAGTGTCATGTCATCTGATTAACTGAACTGGCTCAAACAACTTCTATTTGATTCTATTTGAATTTGTGCTTTCCCGTTTTTTTTCTTGTGCAAAAAAGCGTTGCTGCTTTTTATAATTTCATCTTTCTGTGTGGTAGTTGTGGAAATGTGAAAGTATTATGGGGTTGGGGGTATTGATATTTGATATATGAATTCTGTGAACTATTCAATACATTTAGTATGTGCCACTTTGTCCCTTCAGGTCGTCCTGTTGATGGATGCTGAAAAGAGGATCAGACTCCTCCAGTTTGTTACGGGAACGTCACGTGTGCCCATGAATGGCTTTGCCGAACTCTACGGTACGCTTCTTCACCAGAGGACTTTAGATTTCCTTTATTTCCTGCTTATATAACAGTACCAGATCTTTAAAACTGTATATTACCTGCTGAAACTGGAGGTCCTGAGCTTTATGTAACAGCGACACAAAAATAGTTTTCTGAGAAAAGATGAGTCAACAGTTCCAGTTCCAAGAATTGAATTACTGTCAATGTACACATATAGATAAATGACAGATTCTATGACTGCTAAAATGTTAGATCCATTTATTTAAATACTGCACTTTATCAAAGTTGGTTCAAGGTTTTTTCGTTTTTATTTTTGTGTCAGGTTCTAATGGACCTCAGCTGTTCACAATCGAGCAATGGGGAACACCAGAAAAATTGCCAAGAGCTCACACATGGTATGTCACCACACACGCACGCACGCACGCACACACACACACACACACACACACACACACACAGACACAGAGAGAGAGAGAGAGAGAGAAAAAACAACTAGGAGTCCACAGCATGCTCACAGCTTTGAGGCTAGTCACAGCAGCTCTTTGCTTTGCAGTAAATGCTAACCTTAGCATGCTAACATAATGCTAAGTAGGGTAATGTTTAGCATTTAGCAGGTCATCACCTTAGAGAAGCAAGTTAGCATGCTAACATTCGCTACTAATCACAAAGTACAGCTTAGACCAGGGGTGGGCAATTAATTTTCCCAAGGGGCCACATGAGAAACTAGGACTGTTGTGGAGGGCCGGACCAATAGGCTGAACTCAATTCTGCTCAATATTAATTTTATCTCTATATAAAAAGCA
>JBBPCS010000729.1:3308163-3331961 GCA_037974645.1 Hollardia meadi
TCAGTAAAAGATTAGTCCTTTTTTTTTTTTTTTTTTTTAATGAATGACGGGAAATATCACTTTTGTTAAAGATTCCACCACTCTCTGCAACTCTGTGGTTCATTTAACTTCAGTCAAATAAAAATCAGTTCTCAGAGTGTGTTGCTTGAGTTAATATAACTTCCCTCACATAAAGGTAGTAGAAGGTCCATAAGAATATATAGAGGCAGATGAAAGTAGATTATAGTCCGACAGTCGACTTTACTCAACTTTTAAACTAATAATTTATTTTGAATAATAATTTAAAGCCAAATTAACCACAATTACCTTATAATGAATTACTTGTATGCTGGTGGACAGTAATGCACATTTACTCAAGTGATGTATTTAAGTACACATTTGAGCACAATTTTACTTTTACATTACTTGAGTATATACATTACTGTAGATTTTTACCATGCATTTGACCACTACAGTCACTATCCTTATTTAAATGGAAAGTTAAACATGAAGGTCTTGTAAATTCTGATCCACCAGAATGTAATCCACACTGAGCAGCTACATATAAAATGCTCCTGCAGGCCAATTTATTATCCTGCATAATACCTGTGCTGCTTCAGGAGAGCCAGCCTTTGGCACAGTTTCCTGCCTTAGCTTGTTGATAAAAATCACTTTTCAGAGCACCTGTCTTGAGAAATTAGCGAGACTTTCAAGTATCCCCCTCTCTCTCTCATTTTCTGTGTGCGTGGACATGTGGTGTGGTGAAGGGACCTCAGTTCATTCACACAATCGCAATCTCGGAGTTATCAGCTCCAAGGACAAGCAAATAAAAGCCACCCTGCCAGTCCGGGGACATTTTATCAAGCCCTGCTACCCTCGATCTGGTCACAAACAAACCGAGAGCCAACTCTCCTTCAGATCTAAAACATTCCACCTGCTTAAAAAAAAAAGAGGCACAAAACAAATGAGAATAAATCTTAACATAACTATTAAAGAATGAATCAAAAGAAAGAACACATTTCTTTGGTTTTCTGTTTAAGATAAGACAGTTTTACAGTCTGTCCAGTCAGTCCTCTAGTTATGTCACAGCACTGACCATAATCAAATCCTGATGGGAAGTTAAAGCAATAACCTGGACCAGAAGTGGATGATAAGTCGAAAACAACTCTTTTGTTGCTCCTCTGCTAAATATCATGTTGGCAAATCTGTGAAATCTCTGTTCATCCATATGAAAAAAGGAAACTCACCAGTATTATCACAGAATTTTAGAATTGCTTTGGCTCAGTCTCCATAAATAAACACTTTAAAAAAATATATAATATAAAAATCCAGTGATGAACATGCACAGTGTTGTGATGTTCTGACAAACTCCTTGTATTACCTAATTTGATACAGATATATTTTCATTTTGTGTGAGACTGTATGTGAGATGTTGACATTGAGCTAAAGCAATGGTAATGTATTTCCCATTAGTGAAAGTGAGTACTTGAAAGTTGTTTAACAGGAGGAAGTAGTAATTTAATTAAGTAAAAGTACTAATACGTCACCAGAAATACACACCATTATGATTATTATGATAATGATTAATTGATTAATGGATAGGCTACTAAACAGTTTCATTTAATTGTCCTTGGTGTGTGTGTCATTAAGTATTCTAATATATATATATTCTTTTTTCTTATATATAACAAAAACAACAACCAAGTAGAAGTAGGCACTCTCACGTGTACATGTGCAGTTTCCCCTGGTTGAGAATCACTGATTTAATATTTGGGCTTCAGAGGGTGAAAGCAGCAGAGTGACACGTCAGACTTCCAGTTAAAGGAAATCTGTTTCATCTGTCCTACTTGACAGGTTTCATCATGAAACTAGTCCTTGGGGACATCAACTTATTAACTATTTTTCATCCATTAACTATTAACTAAGAATTTGCGCATTCACTGTGTCAGTCAGGATTTAACTTATCCACTGAACACATGACAAACATGCATGTTGATTTTACTTCTTAACTTTTACTTTATGAGTGTCTATTTGGACTAAATTTACTCCAAACTGCCTTCTGATTGTGTCCCTTGTTGACTTTTTGGCCCCTCAACTGCACCAAACTCCATTTATTATGATAGAAATGTTCCAGTTCGTTCTTCTCTCATGAACCATCACCAAAGTCTGTTGCATTCAGCTCACTCTTCACTTTCGGTGAAACCTTGGTAGTAAGGCCCTGTTGCCTCACCAGGGTTTTTGGTCTCCCCCTCCTCCACCCCTCACCTTCTACCTCTGGTCAGGGTCGATCAATACTTCCCCCGTAGCTTATCACTAATGTGGAACTGGCTGTTTGTCCAAACCCTGCTCCGTCTACATAAAGACTTGGACGGGACAGCACCAGACCCAAATGCACTGCACATCACGTCATGAATCACTACTGGACTTTTAACTGTTTGGGAAGCCTCTGAGACGAAGATCGCTGGTTGGAGAGGGAAGGAGCAGAAAGAAGAGAGAGCAGCTGGGAGACTCGGGTGCAGGAGAATGACCCCTGAATGAATGAATTAATCTGGAAACAGGTTCAGCTTTAGAGACTTGAGGTGAGTTGGTTGCCCTACAAAAGGTCTGAATACCAGTTTGATTTGTAAAGTTGTGAACTATGATAATTTTAACGACTGGAGAAAAAACTTTTCGGCTCACAAATGTTACTTAATATAGATAAAAGCAAAAGCGTAAATATGTATTGAATCTAGTGTGGTGTAGTCTGAACAAAATGTCGTCTTAAACTGCACCTGAGGAAAAATGTCCGCAAAAATGTTTGTAATATAGAGAGACATGGTCACACAGGTGTTGTTTTACTTTGTCACACACCTCGTGTTCGTTCGCACACACACACACAAACAACACACACAGCTGCAGTCATCCCCACAATCAGTAAAAAAAAAAAAGAAAAAAAAAAGACATGGCTGGACTGGACTTTGGACACTTTGGATAAGCCTTATTTACTCAGCACTATTTTTCCTTTTTTATCTGTGGTTTTATGTTTTTCATTTGAGTTTTATTTCAGAATATTGATGATTACTCATGGATCAATCATAAATCATAGTTTAGAGTGATTTCAGCCAGTTTTCACAGCAGCCCTACTAGAAAACACTTTAACATTATCTTTGTTTTCTCTCTAATTTGGTTTATTCTCTCGCTTTGCCTCCCTCCGTTGCTCTTTATTGATTCCACGTGTCACCAAATTTTTTTTTTTTGTCCTTATTTCACCAGGTCATCCATCCAGCGGTTTGTATTCACGACCTCTCCCCCTGCAATATCTCCAGAAAATGCTGTCCTCCAGAGCTATGGAGTGTGACAATGGTGTTTGTGTCCTCGCTATCAAACGCCATTATCACACTAAATAGCTACAGTGTGAAAAGAACCTCAATGTATTTCTGGTTGGCTGGTTTTTTTTTGTCATTTGTTTGTGGTTTCTGTATAATTTGCAGATTTGTAAAATTTTCGTCATTCGTTCTGTAAAGCCTAAAAATGTGTCTCCATCTGTTGGTGGTGGTGGCTATAGCTTGGGAAACATTACACCATGTAATAGGCGCAGGGATTGAAATAGATGCAATGTGTTGATACATTGTTCATGATCTTGAGCCTCTGAGTGTGACCCACTTATTTTTTGCATTTGAGGTGCTAATTTGCTGCCGGAGACCTTCTCCTATAAGTGTAGACAAGAATAGACAATCCATTTGTTTTTGCGCTGCTGCTAACTTTTTGTCAACAGGTCATCTTATTGAAACACTTGTAATGCTATATTTTTTTATGATTGCATAGTTGTCTTCATCCATGCAAATAATGTGAATAAACAGTGTTTGTTTTTTCTCTGTTGCTACAGTGAACTTTTTCACAATAACCATTCCTAAGAATTAAATTAAATATGACTTATTGTTCTTATTTTTGTAAATACCTTCAACCTCTGTGTGCAAAGACAAGCGGATATTTGCACATTCACACTGGCACAAAGTCAAATCCATGACACAATACCCACTCCTACCTTAAACCCGGAGGCCAGAGGTCCCATTACATGAAACATGAACTGATTTAACCTCATAAAAAAAGAAAAAAAAAAGAAATCGGAAAGCATCTTCAACTAGCAACATGTCTTTAATAACAAAGATCTACACACTGGTCATAGCAGCACCCTGAGAGTCATGTCAGCAATTTGGGTCAGATTTAAAAGTCAACAGTGTGGGCAGAACAGAGAGGCTTATTATATGGGGACCGTTTGAGCCTGCAATTAAATAGCTAACATGCTGTTGAGATCATACATTGTGTATCTGAGTGTATTTGGCACTTAGTGTGGTGGGATTACTGGATTTATTTTTACATGCCTTTGACTTAGTTTGAGCTCGACCGGTTCAGCATAGATCCCTGAAATGATGCCAGGCCTTCAAAATCAATCTAACGAGCAGAACTGCCCCAGATAATAAAATGACAAATCAATAAATCTTCACATTTTTCAGTGAATACATTCCAAGGTGAGTTTTAGGTGTACAAAATATCTTTGGGTTGTTTTCAGAATAAGAATATGAACACATCCTGAATCAGTATCTTCACTAAATGAACAAACGTGATGATGTCACGTTAAACTGAATATACGTTCATAAAATAACTGTCGCCTAGCAAAGCAAAATACACAAAAGTGACAAAACAAAATACATCCTCTCCTGTGTATATTGTATCATACAACTTGAAAGACATTTCCTCTAATCAATTAATTAACACGTTCATTAATTTAATGAACTAATAGTTTGAAAACATCACGAGTAGAAAAAAAACAAGAAGAAAAACTCTGCATTGATCTGTAGAGAAAAAAAAATCATTGCACGTCATCAATAAAGAAATCTCTAAGACATCACAGTTCAGCACTGTAGACAAACTCATCATTCTCATTTTCAAGTGTTTGTTAAATTTGTCACAGTTTTCCCCAAAAACTAAATAAAGTTTCCTCCCCCTCAGGTAAATAATCATACTGAAATCTTCATTAAAGTAAAATATATCTCTCAAATGTTCAACATGAGATGAAATAAAATCTCTTATAAAAACCAGTCACTGTTCGCGTAAAGGTCGCTCCCTTCAGATTCAAATCCGTCCATCCCTTCCATGATCTGACCTGCTGCAGCCCAAAACTCTGCATCGTGAGGTCCAAGGTGAGAGAAGAAAATCACCAAAAAAGCCTCATCGTCCAAGATTCTCCTCCTGTTAGGACTTTGCCTTCACTGTTGGCCCAAATGTTTTCTTCTTGGCTGCAGTGGAGGGTTGGGGTTTGGGTTTCAGGGCGGATGCAGGCTTTTTAGCTTTGGGCTGCAGGGATTTGAGGCCCAGGATCTCGCAGTACTTGTTGCACTGGTGCAAAGCTTTGAACTGGTCAATGAAGGAGGTGGCACAGTTTCCTTTGAAGCCTTTATATCTGAAAAGAGATCAGTTATTAATCAATGCATGTATCAACAATTTGCCTCTATTATCGGCCTCATAAAAACACTCACTCACCCTTTCTTACTGGTGGCTATTCCCACATCAGTAAGCTTCATCCCCACTCCTGAAAACCACAAAATTCAGACTCCATATTTCCATTTTAAGAGATGATAAAAACATTTTGCACACATTTCAAATATTGTTTCATGTTTTCTCCAACCTTGCATGTCGGTGACCAGCAGGTTGCCCTCAGTCTTATGGTAGACCCAGTGCTGGAAAGCGCAACACTTCTGTCCCGCCTCTGAGTCGCGTCTCATCAGGTTGATCTCTTTGCCGTCCTTGACCGAATACTTGACAAAGTCACCCATCAGCTCCTCCTCCAGTGTGGCGTACGGGATGTCATTGGATGGACGGTGAACCAGGTAGATGGGAATGATCCTGGTGGGAGCACGAAACAAAAAGGCTTGAGCTTTAACATCATTTAAAAATAATTTGGAGGCAAAGTTGCGACAGAGAATTTTGTTGTGCATTAATTTGACATCTTGTTGTCACTCACTCTGGGATCTCTCCAAAGGCTTCAACAGACTGGGCTGCAGTGGTATACGCCTTTATATATTCTCTTGCAGTATTCTGGACCTGGCACTCCTACACAGAAAAAGTCCATTACAATACAGTTACTTTCTGTATAATATCTATAATTTTGTGGCAGAAAAAGTATGTTGCGTGTAATATTGTAGCTGGTTCCCAACAGGGACTTTAATGCACAAAACAACATCAGAGTCATGTTGTTACCTCGACGGCCAAAGTAAAGTTCTTCTGAATGAGCTCGTCGTTGTTCTTGGTCCCATAGCTGATGGAGTTGTGTACTTTGAGCACACAGGAGTGTCCAGGTAGTAACAGGGGTATCTGACCCGCATGCAGTCTGGTCCGGAAAGCCCGACGATGCATCCCTTCCCCAAAGTGAACTTTTTCCGTGATGATGCTGACAGGTTGGTTCTCTCCAAAGTATTGGTCGGATAAGAAATCCTCTTTGAATATCAGCCTGGAACATTGGACAGCCTCTTCTTGAGTCCCCACCTCTACAGGGGCAGCTAGAAAAAAAAGGCAGACATGATGTGTCATCTGTTATCTGTCAAAAACAAAACTAAAAACTGGGATGTAAAGTAATAAACCTCACTCTAAGCTCACAACTTACACGAGACGGTCTTTGGAGATGGAGGGATGACAATCTCACCGAGCACTATAAAATAGAGTCAAAATGATACACTTTTTTTTTTCTTGTTCCCCATAAAGACATCTGTTGACCTATAGTTTAAGTCATGTTTTATACCTTCATATGTGAGGAGGTAATCCAGGGTGACTGATCCATGTAAGCTGGTGAGCCGACACTGGTACTTGCCCAAGTCTTTGTGAGAAGCGTGGGAGATGGTCAGTGACACTCTGCTCTCGTCCCCTGCACTTCAGACAGAGGTACAGTGTCACAAAATCCACCTCACAAAGTCACTAATCTCTATACAACAACCTCTGGCATTGCATCTGAACATAATCTAAAAAAAAATAAATCACTATGACCTTTAATTATACACATTAAGGTAATCCAGACCCCTTTCTATGCCAAATATATTATGAATCGCCTGCTGATATTTATTTTGGTAGCTTCTCTTCTTGAAGACTTTTCATGTGAACTAGTATTATACAAGTGAAGGTATGTATAGATAGGCTATTGTAGATATAGGCCTATGTGGGCCTATGATTCTAGTCTAGGCTAAATTCTAGATTTAAAGCAAGCAAAATGTAAAATCTTTAATCTCTGCAGTCAACGTGCTGTGTAACTGATTTTCTACTTACTTTCCTCCGACTTTTTCCAATATCTAATGCTGACTCTTCAGTGTATATCCATAGTCACCTATAACACTAATGTTTCAATTGAGCGTTTGAAAACTGGTTAGCAAGTGAGCAGAGAAGCTTGTGGGTAAAAGTCATAAATAAACATTTGAAGGAGTTAGCTACAAATAATGGATAAATGGTTGGAATATTCAGCTAAAAGAAACTGGAATAACCAGATTAAAATAGCTAAAAGTAATGGATAAACAATTGAAATAGTTAGCTGGAAGTAAAGGTTGAAATAAATAGCTAAAAGAAAGTGGATTAACAGAATTTAAATAGTTAGCCAGAATTAAAAGTATTCGATAAATGGCTGAAATGGCCAAGTTTGGTAAAACGAGATAAATAGTCGGAATAGGTCGCTAAAGGTAATTGATCAATGGTCAAAATTAGATAGCTTAAAGTAACTGTTCATAAGTAAATCTAATGGTTGTAGCAGTTGAAATAGTTAAATAAAAGTAATGAAAAAATGTTTTAAATAAGTAAGAATAAACAGTTAGCTAGAAGCAATGGTAAATGATTGTCCAACCTTTACCACTCCAACTGGTAGCACGAGTCGCATGAGCTTGACCAAACATTAACAGCTCAGGTGTATGATTGTCGTAACAATACTTTTATATGATTAAAAAAAGTCAATTTAAAATTTTCATTTGATCTGAATTGAACCGTATGATCAATGTCGATGAAGAATTTAAATTAATCTGTAAGGGGCTGTCGGAGTATGTTAAGGTAAGGAACCACTACCAAGGAGCATACCGGTTGGTAATCTGGTTACGTGGTAAGTCACTGATATGATTAGTAGGGGATTAGATGATGGTAAAATTTGAGAAAATACATGGTAAAAACCAAGAAAACCAACAAAATTAAAGTAAATACCTTCTCTTGATCTCAGCCAGGACAGTGCCCTCTCTGCTCCAGGTGACAGTGTGGTGGGAAAAGACAACCGTAAACTGGCACCACAGGCACAAACTCTGAGGGTCTCCGCACACTGCCTGTGCCTGGATAGACTTCACCACCTTGGGCTCTGCATCATCATATGCTTTTATTATGAGGTGAAGAATGTGAGTTTACATGCCATCATGCAGCAGAACAGCTGGAAAACTTCTCATGTATTGATAATCATAGAAGTGTTCAGAAAATTTTCCCATACCTTCCTTAGGTGGGACTTTCTGTTTGACCGCTTCACTGTAGGCCTTCTTAGGAGCTGCGCCATCTACATTGGACTCCTCTCCCTTTGCCTGGATAGAAACGTCTGGCTTCGGTAGTTTAGACTCCAAAACACTGACAATCTTCCCAAACTTATCCCCTGACAGGCGTCGTCTTTTAATATCATCCTTCAAAGGACTGGTGAAGTGTTTTGGCTGGTGGTCTTTATGGGCTGTATGATGCGGAGGTTTTTCTCCCTTGGAAGCTTTAGCCTCTGGCTTCTGGGGCTTTTTCTCAGCACCGTGCGACTGATCACTGTCCTTTTGAGCTTTCTCAGCTTTAGCACCCAGCTTGGCCTCAAACATATCAACCCTTCCTTTTGTAGTTTTTGGTTTTGCTCCATTCTCCACTTCAGCCAGTGGCTCCCCTACACTTTTCACTCCTGTTGCATTCTGGGCATGCTTCTTTTTCTTCTTGCCATGTGGCTTGCTTGGAGCCTTCTCAGTCGCCACGGCAGTCTCAATCATCGGTTTATCCTCTTTATCCTCAAACCTGGCCGGAGCGTTCTTGCTGGTATAGGATTCTTGCTGTTTGCAGACTTGCTGGGCCGAAACGTGGTTTGATAAATTCTCCGGTTTCTTGGGAGCTTGTGCACCATAATGATGACCCGCTGACTTGTCCTTTTTGGACCGTGTTTTGCTCTCTGTGGTGGACTTGTGGGTTTTGTGAGGCATCTTTTCAGCTGTTTCCTGATTCAACACAGCCTTCTCAAATTTTACGGCTGTGGCGATGGGTTTTGCAGCCCTGGAGACAAAAGGGTCATTTAAATCCAAAGTGATGACTGCGACGCGTTTCTCCTCTGAGATGATAAAATGATCTGCAGGAACAACAGCCAAGTTTGACAGTTCTCTACTGAGCTCATTGATCTCCTCGATTATTGTTTTTCTCTCTGTAAAGAAACTCTCTGCAGTGCCCAAGTCCAGCTGTCCCTCTGGTGAAGATTTCTCAGCAGTATCTTCTGTATTTTCCTTTTTATGAATCAACTCTTCACCTTCAAAAGAGGGTTTGTCGGTAATCCCATCCGAGGTTGGCCAGGGAATGCAAGGTTGTACGTGATCACAACTGAGGTCTCTGTTGTCATTGAGAGACCTTTTAGCACAAGTTTGATCTCCTCTCTCACTGCTGCTTGTCTGACAGACGAGGGAGGAGCCGATACCGAGAGGAGCTAAGGGAGTAATAAACTTGGGACTTCCCCACTGTGGCTCCAACTGACATGCTCTGTCGAAGTCTGGTGAAGTGTCAGGCGACACGTGTATGAGAACATTTATTTGCGGGCCAGGTTGTGTGTCCACACCTGACACATGTGAATTTGTCAGAGTCTGCGTGGTGAGGAAATGAAGATCTGGTCCTTCACGATCAACCTCAACAAAGCTCCTTTGAGCTTCCTGTTCGGCTGCCGAGCCCAGCTGGGTGAAAGGCCTTCTGTCCTCAGTCACTTTACACAGTCCAGCTGCAAAGGGCTGGTAATGAAAATGGACAAATATTAAGAAAAAATGAGACAGATATTAATTTATAAAAATTGTGATCCACCTCTGTTTGAGTAAAAGACTCCACTGAGACTGCAATATGATAAAGTCCTGGCTTAAATATCAGTAAACAGGCTGATTCTGCAGATAGTAGGTTACAAAAGCATGCCATTTCAGGTCTTTTCTTTTCAACACGTACCTTTCTATAGAGCCACAATGCAGAAGTTTATAAAACACCATGCTCCTATGTCCAATCCCACAGTCCATCCCACAGTGCATTCAACTGAAACCTACGCTGTCGCTGTTATAGATAGGAGCCCAAGCTTCTTTGCGCACCTAAGCCAATCAAAAGCAGCCTCCGGACCCACACGGACCTGTTGGCGTTCTGATCGTTGGTTTTTAAAGGAGATGCGATGGGAATGGGTGTGTTAAAGGGTATGTACGAAAAGAGAGAGAGGGAGACCAAGGGAGGGTCATGTTTCAGTCCTCAGCTGTGCTCTCCTCTCACCCCTCCACCCTGACACGCCACGGATGCATGCTATTATCACTGAACTCTCAGCTATAATTAGATGCCATATCTGTCCATCTGAAGTTTTCCTCTCAGGCACTCCTGTTTCCTTCAGCACACGTAGCTGTCAGTCTTTCAGATGGGAGCCATCCAATAATACAGAATCGAGCATGGGCGACAAGCATGGGTTGCAAAATGAATGGCTTCAATCCAAAGCAAGGTGACAATACTCGCGGGTACGATGAGCGGTGACATATGTGGATTTCACTCTCAGGACGACTGTAGGTATGACAACACTGACAAGGGCAGGAGTGGGAATGTCTCTTAATGTTCTGGCTATGTTTCCAAAGCACATGATTCATTTATCGGTTGGCCAGCACGTCTGACGTGAAGGTGATCGCTGTTATTCTCAGGAAAAGTTATGTGTTGGAAAGAATGTGGACATGCATGTGTGTATGAGTCTGTATGTGTGAGACCAACAAACCACCACCACCACCAACAACATGTAAATTTATAATCAAAAGTCATCTTACCTCCTCTATTAGTAGCTCTGCAGGTGCCTTTTGTCCCTCCAAATCTGTATCCTCTATGATATTCAGTATGACTGGATCTTCATCGTTGCTGATGAAAATATCTGTCTCAAAGGACTCGACATATCCACCAAAATGAGAAAGGTTCATATCAGCAGAATAAGTAGATTCAGGGATCACATCTACGCCATAACCTCCAGGAGAGGCAATCGTAGCACTGGGTGATACCATTGGTGTGCGTAGGTGTGTGGGGCATGGAGCGAGCTCAGTCTTGCTGGTCTGGATTTCATCTGGTTTCTTTTCTCTCGGTGTGGTGGGTGTTGAATCACACAGGGAACCCTTTCTGTCCTGGAGCTCATGTCCCGAAGCTTCGAGGCACAAAGAGAGACAGCTCTGCCCAGAGAGGACGGAGCTGTCTGGGAGGTTCTGGGTCTTCAGAGGCTGATCCTGGACACCCATGGTTTGCTGCGGTTGTGCCTGCACTGCTGGCTTTTGACCCTTTCCGTCTCTAGATGTCTCTGTATCTATATGGGTGTTTACCTCTGTTAGTACCTGCCTCAAAGCATCTATCTCGGCCCCTATTTCTGTGAAGGCAGCTGTAAGGTCCTCTGGTAGAGCTGTGATGATCCCAGTCCAGTCTGAGAGTGCGCTTGCCCAGCTGTCCACTGACGACCACCTCTCAACCGGTGGCCCCCAACCTCTAGTGTCATCGTCAGACCAGCCAATCCCTTCACTACCACCAGGGTTGCAACCTGACACTTGTGTCTCTCTTGCGGGAAAAGCCAAGTCACTGGTGACTGTGAGCACTCCTTGCATCACAGACTGACCTGTCTTGTCCAAAACATCCCTATCGTCTGTGTCCTCACCTGCTAGATACTGGCATGCATCCAGCCACATTTCGATGGGGCTGTCGCTGCGCTGCAGTTGGGGGGTTAAATCAGTGACCTCTGCTTTCTCTCGTTGAGCATCATTTACAGACATCATGTCTGCATCACAGGCATCCACAGCAGGTGGTATTAGCCTCTTGTGCTGGCTCACATCTGACTCATAGTCCAGCATAGCTCGTTCCTGACTAGAGCCATGATGACATTGTGTGACCACATTTTCTGAATTACACATCATGACGCGTGAATCACAGTCATCAGCCTTTTTTCCCCTTGTTTGTGACAATGACTGATATTCAGGACATTTAATCTCCTCTGGATCAACATTAAGGCTCAGAATGAAGTCCTGTGTCTCACTTTCAAAGATATAAAGGTCTGACACAGGTGCTGTAGCTGTATCACTCTCTAGACTATCTGACTGATATGATAGGGACCTTAACAGAGGAGTGGCTTGACTGTGGTCAGAGCTGAAGCTGCCACTGGAGAGAGGCTCGGTGACGGATGGCTCCATCAAACCCTCCGAAGTAGATGACGTGGCCCTGAAAGGTTGAGGTTTGCTATTGTCTTGTATGAGAGAAAAGGAGAGGGCTGGTTCTTTAAACTCAGATTCACATATGGGGGGAATAAGATCATGAGAGAGGTGAGGTAAAAGAGGTATTACATGTTCTGATGGGCCAAAATAGCCAGAAACGCTGCATTCATTATTGTTTGGCACAAGCTGTGAGCAAAGTGACAAACACTCTGACATATTACAGCTGGATGACAAAGGTTTCAAACAGTCTGAGTTGGTGCTTTTCTCTTGAGAGAGGCTTTTGGAAATGTTTGATAAAGTCTCAGTTGATTTGTCAGCTGGGTCTGAGAGCTCTGACACAGTCTCTGCTCCCGTCTCGTATGCAGACAGCATGTTTTCTGTGGGACTTTGCAGAGGACAAAGAGAGTGTAAATCCCCAGTTTGACTGTTTGTAAGAGCTGGTGGTGACGGTGTTTGGTCAGCCGTGCAAAGAAGCGACAGATCCATTGGGACTTCTAGTTGTGCTGCTCGAGGAGGGTTTCAGCAGCAAGATTCCAGCTGTCAAACAGCAACTTCAGGCCAAGTTTTGGGACAAATGGCATTAAGTTGTTCACACATTCTTTGTGTCTGGCTTCTGTGGTGTCATTTCCTCTCCTGGGTCCAACAGTGACCCTGTGTTTTTAGATTCTGTACCTGCAAAGTGAAGCATGACATTACCAGAGAATTAAAATATTTTACAATTAAATTGAAAAACCAGAAAAGCCAGACAGTCAAATAATCACTGATCTGCAGGCTCATGTGTGCATTTACCTCCTCTATCTGAAGTATTTGAAGTAAGGCCCACTATCTCCTAGCTGTTTATCTCGGTTGCAGGGGATGCCCCTTTAAATGGCATCTTGCATTTATTCAGAAGCTTTTAATGGACCCTTGACATACCTTATCAACAGGAAACCTTTCTGTTGTTGTCGCTGATAAAAATGTCTGGTGTGTGTGTGTGTGTGTGTGTGTGTATGTGTGTGTGTATGTGTGTGTGTGTGTGGGGGGGGGTGGGTACCAGCTGCGGTCTATGATCTCTAATTTTCTTATCTTGCACAACTCAGGGATATTGAAATATGCATTGTCTATATATCAATATATCATTTCAGTCATTGAAAGATTTGATGATCTTTTACGCAATCCGGTCCAGTCATTATCATCAATTTACCAGATAAAAATTGAGATTACCAGATTGAAATCTTGGTAACATCAATAATTATACACCTAATGGGTATAAATTAATGCAGTTATTTAGGGATTTAAAACTGAAAAAAGTATAACTTTGTCTTCAAAGCACCTATCTTAAAATTGTCTGTATTGCCCACTACCTGACATATGCGCAGAGGCCTGACATGAAGTGTTGAAAGAGGAGGCTTCAAAACATGGACCCTGATATACAAGATTACAGAAGTGGAACTAGTGGCACAGACACTGGAAAAATACCAGCACATCTTCACCCATGACCTGCATTTGTCAGATTCCTGCTGCAGTGAAGGACACCTCGCTGAGCCCTCAATTAAACCCAAACTTTAGTAAATCTTTTGACAAACACCTTGAATATAACAATTTCACACAATTTGCAGGCTGCAAAAAGCATTAAAACCCAGACAAAATGCTAATCTTAGAGTTAAAAGTCACTGAAATAATGTTTTATAAATGTTTTTGTTCCAAGTCTGCCGTTTTCTCACTTAATATCATCCTGTACTAAATCATCTTAATATTGTTCAAGATAAATTAATGAATCCAATCTCTTTGATTCGCCACAATCACGTTAAGCCTAGTACACTGACTGTTTATTTATCATGATGTGCATAATAGCCCTCATATCAGAACCATAATCTACTTTTAGAGGCCATTTGAAGTTCTAAATTGAACAGAAATGAATCTTGTTGGTGTGGTTTATTAGGGCATTTGATAGGGCTCAAGCTGTACTGACATTAAAAAACAATAAAACTGTCAACAACTGTGCAACTGAAGAAAGCAAGAAAGCATAATTTGATGTCATCAATCCCGGTTACACAACATATACCCCTCAAAATATCTCCCAAGAGCCTGCTGAATCTCAAAGCTTCTGTTGTGAACAACTTGCTTGAAAGACCAGAGCTTAGGCTTTAGTTGAAAATAACAACACAAGCTGCATCAAATGAGCAGGGTGAAAACTGCTCGGATATTTGCCAAAATACATTCTACTTGTGAATCACTTTAATTTAATTCAATCATGCAGCAACAGCTGAATGTGTGTAAGCCTGTCAGCAGTGTTGTAACAGATGAAGCAATGTAACTGACAACATTAACGTACCCAAAGAAAGCCACAAACAAATGTCGCACAAGTTACAAAAGCGCTAAATCACACATGATAAAAGTATTATTTAAGCAGTTGTCTCAGCCTGAGAAGGGGATTTTCAGTCATGCGTGTAGTACTTACTCTTTTCATAGTCGTGTGGTTGATGATGTAGGACTTCAGTATGAGCTCAGGCAGAGCCGGCGGTCTCGGGGTGTGAGTCTATTTTCAACCACTGTCCCCCACAAGTACAAAGTCGGTTACCTGATATTGTGGACATGTGCCGATCTTGAACATTTAACACTCGATATCTATATTTACAGGCTGTTTCAGTGATGGCCTACTTTACAGGCTGATTTTAACTTGTGGTTAAGTTTTTTATTAAAATATGATAAATATACTTGAGTAATAGTTAAGGTTTCAATTGTATTTTTTTTTGCCGCAGTTAAACATCCTGTATGCAGGGGGGAAAAAATACCCAAATGTTTATATCATAAATATATCATCATATATCTGTCTGCCCAACTCAAGCTATTGTGGCATTGGCCAACATGTTCATTATTTCATTATGTTATAGAAAAGAAAAAGAAAAGAAAACAAAGCTACTGCATAAAATGTAAGGTAGTCATATTAAATAAAACCTGTATTTTTCCAAAGAAATAATCTAATCAACATTCAGTAGGTGCAGATAAATACAAAAAAAAAAAAATATAGACATAAAGATGCGTTTACAGTGCATCTGTGGCAGGTCAGTTTCTAATAATTTGAATGGTCCAAAAATGTAGTTGGAGAGTAATATGGTGATAAATGCTTGAAT
The DNA here is from genome assembly GCA_037974645.1 of Hollardia meadi. Taxonomy (NCBI): domain Eukaryota; kingdom Metazoa; phylum Chordata; class Actinopteri; order Tetraodontiformes; family Triacanthodidae; genus Hollardia; species Hollardia meadi. Next base: position 3,323,711 of record JBBPCS010000729.1, read on the forward strand.
TTGTCTGTTGTCTGTACTTTAGGCCTACGCTTTTACTTGCTGAGCACCCAGTGTCCATAGATTCTTAATAAAAAAGCTCTGATTTCAGTGGAGTCACACCATGGTGCACTCATTCTGATTGCGATTTAAAAGGAATAGTTTGACATTTTGTCATGTCGGAAATACACATTTTGGAAATTTGCTTTCTTGCTGAGAGTTAGCTGAGAGAATTGACCGCACTCTCATGTCGGTTTGCTAATTATGAAGCAACAGACAAAAAAACAGCGTGTCTCACTCTGTCCAAAAGTGAAAAAATGCCAACAATGACTGCGAGACTGCAGGAAGTCACGAAAAAAGTCTGATATAACATGTTCATAAGCTTTAGAGGTGCTGGTTGGTGGATATTTTTTAACCTTTGGACAGAGACACACTAGCTTGTTTCCCCTTTTCCAGTTTTTATGCTAAGATTAAGCTAGCTAGCTTTCTTTTCTCTTTACTCTTTAATTAGCTGTCTGCATAATTAAAGAGTAAATTTTCTCAAGATCATAACATTTTCTCACTCTCTCTCCCGTGCTTTCTTTCTTTTTCATTCTTCTTCCTGTTTCCCCAAGACCGGGCAGCCGCTACCTCCAGGCCTCAAGGTTCTTATTGCCACAGCATGATCATTTTTTTCTTTCGAGGTTTACTTCCCTGTATGTCTTTCAGAAAACCTCACTAAATGTTGTTTCATAATGGCAATGGAGGACAGTTTTGTAACTAAGAGTAATTTATGGCTCTTACATAATTGCTCCTGTGACAGGTGAGGGGAGCGGATACTTTACCTTCTTTAAAATCACCACGTCGTAAATAGCGGTTTAACAACAGAGGCCCTCCAATAAAAGAGCAATGTCCCATGTCGGGTTTCTTAGAATAAATAAATAAATAAATAAATAAATAAATAAATAAATAAATAAATAAAACAGACTATGACAATTTTGAGCTACTACACATTCTCTGAGAACACTGTGAAATTACTATTGTGAGTGCATGAAACCCCCCCCCCCCACACACACACACTTTACAAAAGGTTTACAAGTACACTAAACAGGAGGATGACGACACAAACCATCAGAATGATGTCATGTCCTTTTTCCTCTTTCCCTGTCATTATGTAACACTTGTGTCTGGACACCTGTCCCGTTCTTATGGTGCCTTGTGAATCTACTAAGCAACAGAGGGAGTATTATTGGCCAGTTGGTGCGTGCGATTGTGTGTGGGAGTTGTTGTGTATTAATTTGTATTACACATGAATGCAGCAGCAAAACATCAGATATATTAGTTAAACACTGTTTTACTGCACTATGAGTACTACTTTAAGCACATTTTGCTGATAATTTTACTTAAGGTGTTGAATGCAGGACTTTTACTTGGAGTGGGGTATTTTTACAGAGTGGTATTAATGCTTTTACTTAACCAAGATATTGTTATAACAGATTCATTAGCAGCACTAATGCAGAGCAGAGCTCAGTATTCCTTGAACAATAATGCCTCTAATTGTTTTCCCACCAAAACAGTGACTGAATCAGAGTCTCAGACATGTTACACCATCTTGAGCATGTTGTTGTGGGGCTTTGGATTGGACATGGCCCCGTGGTTCTTGTAGTCATAGCGAGAGAAGTGTCATCTTACCAAAGCAAGATATATTTTTACACCATGTTGTTGCACAGTCTGCCTCAGCCTAGCGTCTGTACCCTCCCCACCCCTTCCCTAAACTCACTGGACAGCACCAAGTGGAAAATGCTGCAGCACATGTAAGAAGCGTGCGTCATGACCACGTTTTGTTTGTGTGTGTGCGCGAGAGAGTCAGCTAAAGGATGCTTTTCCAGAACCAATTAAGGCAGGGATGCGATCGCAGACAAATGATGAATATGAGACACATCTTCACTTCACTATGCCAAAGTGCAATGAAAGAAATAGCAGTCCATATTTGGCATTGCACTGAAGTAAATAAAATAAGACATGATTCAAGTAACTGGAATTCATGGCAAAGATTCCGGGAGAAATTATACTGTTTTTTGTCAAACATGATACGAGGAGGTGCAATTTTAAATTAAAACGGTGTTTTACTCATGCCATCATGCTGACTTTATAACGTCACTCCAGTAAAAAATAACCACATAAGGAGTTTGTTTATAGGCAAAAGTTAAACAGTGGCTCTTCATCAACTTTATACAAGGCACAACAGAGCACATGCACTGCTTAACTCAAGTGCCAGGATGGAAAAATAGCTGGGGGTTTTTGCGTCATAAGACACCTTTGTTATGGTCTCATCAGCTGAATCAGAGTCACTTGTAAATTCAGAATCACTGCAATGGAAAGTGCAGTGAAAAATGGTCCGGGTTATTTGTGTTGTCAAGGATGGCAGAGGGGACTATGATTAACTTTGGGTCACAAGAAAGCCAGTCATTTCTTGTCCTCCACAAGAGGGCAGTAGGCCTATGTGTTTTGCTGTGTTAGTCCTTTTGAAATAGCATTTAAATTGAAATATGTGGAAAAACAGTAAATCATGCTTATGGAAAATCAGAACAAATCTTTAATAGGAAACACTTTTTGTCAAGATGATTCCATGCTTAATACATAACAGGCTTTCATTATTAATCTTTCATTAATATATTAATTGACCTGTGAGATTAATTGAACTGTAAATCAGCTTTGAATCATCTTTAATACCCTCCATGACAGGGACACCTTGTTTCTTTAGTCAGAGGCTAAATTGATCACAAACACACAGACACAAACACTCTTGTGACAACTTTTGCTTGGTATTCTGACTGTTTGGGGGTGAATAATTCTGCCATCAAAATTATGTGAATAACAAAAAGGTGAAAATTTGCTTTGCTTTCTGAGTGAAATTATTTATTAATCTTATACAGTCTATATGGTGTGAACACAGCAATAGGCTTTCTTATTGAGCTAGAAGGTAATGTTTTGTGTAAACCTTTGAAGAAAACTGGTTACTGTACAAGAGTCACTAAGCAATCACTATAAAAACATACTGTAAGTTTTTTTATAAGAAACAAACAGGTTTATTATCTACAAAAGTGGAATTGAACAGGAACACACATGTTATATAGCTTAAAAGGCACAAGCAAACAGGAAATAAGATAAAGGATGATAACCGGATAACTCCTTTGTGTCACTGATTTGTCTCTATGTGCTGCTCCATTTTAGGAGGACGTAGGGCTTCTCAACTAGCACAGAAAACACACAGCTCACCACCAGCGTGAGCACCAAGTGGCCAAGGAACAGGTACATCTAAAAGAGGAGAGAAAACATACAATACCTTTGGTTAAAAAGGAGAGGGAGGAACACAGGAAATACCTCAGCATTAGGTTTGACGAAACTAAATTAAACGTGCTGTCTGAAATACTTACAAAGTTGATGTCTGTGTAGTGGATTGGAGTCTCTTGCAAGCCGATGTAGAGAAGGATGAAGACAGGATGTGTCAGATAGCAGGCAAAACTGATGTTGGACAGAGGAACCCAGAAACCCAATGACAAGAGGGTCTTGATAAAACCTGCAGACACAGCGAGAAACAGAGAAGAAAATGAATCATTTTTCATTCCTGCTTTCGTGTATAAAAGTCCAGCTTTTACACACATGTCACTATGTTTGTTGACCCAATCTTTAATTTATTTTTGTATACTGTAGAGAGGTAGATGAGGGTTAAAATGCATTGTTTTAAGTATTGCTTAGGTTGAAAAGGTAAAAAAAACAAAACAAATAGGCCTATTTCTCACATTGCCAATTTAAATATGAAATCATGAAAGAGCAAGTTACTGTATTATAGTGTTGTCTATCATTGATGACCAAGATCAGGAGTTTTAAAACAAATACTTAACTACTGGTTATGATGCACATTTGAAATTGTTTTACAGTTTTTTTCCCCCTGAATTTGGTATCTGGATTCTGGAGCGTCCCTCTTCATGGTTTACCTCCGTAACCGTCCTCACAGGCCAGTATGATCCAGGTCACAGCCAGAGCCCAGAGTGGTCTGTGTAGTCCCTGGTAGAGGGCATGTGGCACAGATGGATAGGCTGGGGTCTCCCTGAGAATGTAGGCTATTCCAACCAACACAGCCAAGAGTGACAGACAGAGGAACCAACCAAGCGCTGCCTGCCACTGGAGCGTCAGCAAAACATGATAAGCACATCAGTGTGATGGCAGCTTAGTCAATCGTATATGTACTGAGTTTGTTTGGCCTCATAATATCAGAAAAGAACATATTATGTGTTCATATTTCCACTAGAGGACTAAGCTGTGTGCAATGGTTTTGGCAGGAATCAGATGTTCTCACCTTTTGCTTTAACACTGGATCTTTCCTTGTTGTCAAGTATATTCCAGTCAAGATCCCTATTAAAAATGGTCCATATCTTGTGTAGGGTCTCACATAATAATCCAAGACATAATGCTCAGATGTCCTGCAAAATAAAACAAACAAACAAAACTGGAATGGTTTGGGGCTTAGTTTGTTATTTCCTGTTTTATTTTGAAGGTTCTTTATTTGTGTCATCTTTTGCTTCACACTTCCTGCCTTTTTTGATTCCCTGCCAGTTTTGATTGTCTGCCTCGCCCTAATTAATTTCACCTGAGTCTTGTTAACCTGCCCTTCCTCGTGTATTTAAGTTTGTAGGTGTTTCTCAAAGTCAAGGAACCTTCCTTGGTAGGATGGGTCCTACTAGGTGGAGGCTAGGTGAGACTCCTTCCTAGCGAGAAAACACAATGCAACAAGCTAACGAGTGTGCGTCATTCTCCTTCTCCTGATGTCTTATGGCGGTTGGTTGCTTAACAGCCTTAAGCTGCATTACCACCACCTTCTGAACTAGAGTGTGGATCGTAACGAGTTCCTTGAAATTGGAACAGTCCATCGGCAGCATTCGATGACGTAGGATCCTTCAAAGTCAGCCATTTGAGGATCCTTCCTTGACATTGAGAAACACCCTGTGAACTCCACTCTATGTTTGCCAGTTCATCATTGTACCTTATGTGCCTTTGGTTTTGATTTTAATAAATATCACTGTACAGCACTAGCTCTGTCATTGGTGTCTGCATCTGGGTCCTCCCCTTCCTTGTGTCATTTGCACTAGAGTAACAAAAACAATTTTTGAATTTAATTTGGAATTGCTTGTTTGCCTTTACTTTCTTTAGAAAAGATTTCATGCAAGTAAAAAAAATACTAAGTCACCTTACATTCCATGCATTTGGTTCCTAAGATGTTTGCGTTAGTACTAGTTCATCATCATTAAGTCTTACAGTGGAGATGGCTGAAAGACTGGAAGCTGCAGGAGTGCAGTTATAACAGCACTGGTGATGGGAGTCATCAGCAGAAGGCCTCCAGCAACAACTGTGAACACACCTTTGTTTCTGATACACAAAAGACAGTAAGATTAGAGAACTAGAGGTTTGATCATGATTCAAAAATGTATTTTTCCAGCCCGTTCTTATGCCCATTTCATCAGATATCAACGTTTTGTCATGGCCCTTCGCGTCCCATCCAGACGGAAAAGGTACCCTTTGGCGTCAGGCAAGAAAGCGCTAAGGGGGATGGAGGTCGGGGTTGAGTGGAGGGTCACACACACGACTTTCAACCAGGAGACCGGAGTTTGCATCTAATGTGAAACCAAGCATCACTAGTCATTTCCTAAACATAACAATGCAGTTTTTGTGTCTAAACTTAACCTAACTTAACCAAACGTCACTGTTTTGTGCCTGTCCAAACCAAAGTAACGTAGACCTTGTGCGCCAGGGTAGGATGAGCAGGGCGCGAGCCTTTGCGCGTCGGTTTGAAGGGAAGGCTTAGTGCGTCGGCCATGGACACCAAAGGGCCCGTTCTGCAGCAGGGAAGGCTTAGCACATTGTCCGGCGACGCCAAAGGGTACCTTGCGTGTCTGGATATGACGCGAAGGGCACATGACTCTACGTTGGTATGTGATGAGCTGGGGTGAGAAAGTGTTGATTTTTCCAAGGTGGAACTAAAATTTCACTTTTTTTCCAGAATCTTGTGAAAGGACATACAGTCTGTAAAAGTAGACCATCAGAGGAGTGGTGGCGTAACACTGGAAGTCCAGAGACAAGTACCATGTCCACGGAATACACTGAGCGGAGATTGAGACATAAAATGTCAAGAAGTGAAAATACATTTGGAGCTGATATACAGCACATAGGTCTGAATCACTGCTTCAACTTACTATCTGATGAACTGGGAGGAGATTGGCAATCAACAGCACGTTAGCCCACCAGTAAGTCTTACAATCCATGAGATTATTTGTAAATGGGAACCAGTAGGGTCCCCACTGGACCAGTGAGATGAGGCCAATGGTTAGACACATGATAAACATATGCAGTGGTTGAATCCTGTAGCAAAGGAAAGACGAAGACAACACACATTATATTACTGGTTTTAGATCACATACAATAGAGGGGGCTTCTAAATCATTTCTTTTTAATTTCCAAAGAAAAAAAGGAAAGTGACATAGATAGATTATTAGAACTTTTGGTGCAACAAACAGTACCTTTTAATTCTATTGAAGAGATATATAGCCACCAAACTGGGGCTCAGTTTGTCTTCAGCCCTGTTGATGGAGCCTAGCAGAGTCCTTGCACTGAGCAGACCCCTACAACACAAAAGCTGCTCCAGAAACTGCTAAAACTGGCAACTTAAGAATCACACAATATCTTTATACACACACTTTCATGTTGTTTCGGTCTCACCCGAGCAGTAAAAAGGTGTCCACAGCCAGAAAAACCGGCCCACTAAAGGCAAACACATACAGAGGGCTGCTCTCAACTGTTTTCCTCCAGGTTTTGTAGTTATCTACAATAAAGTAAATGCAGTGTAAGAATATGTAAGTAACTGAATGAGCAAGTAACAAGCGAGTCTTGTCTCACATACCCAGGTTGTTCATTGCGGGGAACTGTGCAGAGTGTCCACATATGATCCAGAACAGGCTGAGAACACGGATGCCATTCAGGGAGGAGTAGCCTTTTCCTGGGATGGTTGAGGAGGTGCTGAAGACACCCTGGCTGGTGGTTTGTAGAGAGAACACCTGAAGGCACCGGTACACACAGCTTCGAGGAAAACGCAGTGAACTGTGGCTGGTGCTGCCTATGAGAGATAATATTTGATAAACAATGCCTGATCTATATCTACTTTTGCAGAGTATTTAACTTTTTGATGTTCACCTTCTGTAGCTGATCTTCTAATGACAGCGGAGCATCATACTCATGATGCATCATCTGGTACTCATAGAAAAACCCATTATACTTACTATTACTATTTTCCTCCAAAGTGCTACTATTAATTTCGTTACTGGAGGAGCCATTGGTCTTCAAGGTCCCGTAAAGGTTGAGGCCGGAGTTTAAACAGGAAGACTCTGCTGTTGGACTGACCTCTCTGTTCCGTTGCCATCTTATCACAGCTGTAAACAAGGTAGCCGCAAGAGGAATCACTACCATTACACAACACACAAACCTGCAGGAGGAAAGATATGTTTTAGGTGAAGACCAATGTTACTTTTACAAGGTGAGTTCCTGAAATTAAGTCTTAATTAAGTTACAAAATGCAGATAAAGGAGTAGATAGGGTAAAAAAAAAAAATCTTGTCCTATACTGACAGGCAGGTGACATCTGATGCATCAGGGGCAATAGTGTTGGACAAACAGTGAGTCATGATCATCTCCTGAGTGGACTGATTGACCAGAATGGGAGGTAAAGGAGGAATCAGGGACATCTGACCAATCTGAAGTCTCCCTGTTAAAAAAAAGTCACAAGTGAAACAAGTGTTTGAATGATTGAATGATATTGCAGTCCAGAGGAAATAGACTTCAGAATCACTGACCTTGCAGCACCAGCGTTTTCACCTCCTCTTCCTCACAGGAGTCAGGAACACAAATACCCACAAAATACTGGAGTGTTCCCTACATTGGTAAAAACACGTTTCAAATTTTTTGGTCTATCAGGATGACATTTTATCTTCTACAATTATTATTTTTTGGCTTTTACCTGCCTAAGGAACACCTGGCAGTACTGTCCTGAGAAGGTGGGACCGTGGGCAGAGCGACACTGCTGCAGCAAGCCAGGCTGGTTGGCATTACCTCCTTCAACATTGCTACCCATCTTTCCAAATGCATCATACACTGACACACAATGCACACAAGCACCACCAAACAACACACACACACACACACACACACACACACACACACACACACACACACACACACACACACACACA
>JBBPCS010000729.1:3332061-3375399 GCA_037974645.1 Hollardia meadi
CAAATGTAGGCATGTAAAGGCACCAACTAGCAGTGAACTGGGACACTTTCTTTGGAAGCCTTTTTCTCAAAATCACAGTTCAGTGATGTTCAGTTCAGTTAGTTCAATATGATGCATCTTGCTTAATGTTTGGAGCACAAAGACAATATTGTGATGTCTGTAGAATGCTAAGAACCTCTTTCCAACAGTATTTGAAACTCAAAATGTGTTTTGGAGTGAATGTGACTGAAAATGTTCACTAATATAAGTCACAAATGTTTAAAAAAGGTTTCACAAAAGTTTCTCAAAAGTTCACATTTTGTTTACCATTGCTTTGGGAAATTTGATTGAATAAATAAATTAAATTTTTTGTAAGGCAACCTCACTTTTTCATTGCTTAGTTATAACATATAGCCTACTCCTACCAGCTTGTCAAAACAATGCTCTTTACTGCTTTTTATAAAAAAAAAAAAAACAATTAATATTGTGCAGAATTGAGTTCAGCCTTTTGGCCCGGCCCTTCACAATATTTTCTGTTTCTCATGTGGCCCCATGGAAAAAATAATTGCCCACCCCTGGTCTAAAGCCTGAGTTTTCTGTGTCACAAAGGTGTTTTAACCTGGCTAGGACACCATGGTAATTTAGGCTGAACACATGACCTGGTCCGGAGGAGGTTATGTTCAGAGTTTCGGATTAAAATAGGCTACCCTTTCACTGATTCTTTTCCTGACAATATTTACTCTGTGAGATATTGATTTTGAGCGAACCAAATAGGGCTGCATCTAACGATTATTTTTTATTTCATTATCAATTAATAAACCGATTATTTTCACGATTAATCGATTTAATTGTTCCATTTATAAAATGTCAAAAAAAAATTGTGAAAAAGGCTCATCACAATTTCCCTAAATTCCAAAGACACTTCATTTACTATCATAAATGACAAATAATGAAAGCCTTATATTTAAGCAAATGTTTGAAACTTTTGCTTGAAAAATGACTGAAACTATTAATCGATCATCAAATAGTTGGCAATTTTGTTTCAATCAACTAATTGATTAACTATCCAGTCATTGCAGTTCTAATGAATTAAGCTGAGCTGAAAGTATGCTAGTTCCTTGGGAGAATTTACTTTCTTTACTTGTTTTAAGCTGTGCTTATAATAATAATAATAATAATAATAATAATAATAATAATAATAATAGACTTTATTTGGATATCTCCTTTCATTTACAAAATGCAGCTCGGTGCATTACAAATAATGCACACTATTTAAAGAACAGTTAAAAAGTTAAAACACATTTTAAAATGAGTGTGAAATAATAAACAGTTTAAAACAGTTAAGACAATTAAAGTACATTGAAAAAAGAAAATAAAACTGCTGTAAATCATTTGAATATCATTGGTGTAGACATATATTGGTCATGTACATTTCATACATGCTTTGACATTTTTTGATGTGAACATAAACCCTTCTATCTTTGTAAGGTTTGCTGTATATATTTTGTATTCTAAAAAAAAAATATGTTTTTTTGCATTATTTCTTTTTGATGTGAACATAAGTCTCCTGCCTAGTCTCCTGAATAACACTTACATGGTTCGTTGCATTACACGACCGTAAAGGACTACTACAGATCTCACAATGTCCCGTTTAATAACATTTCTTTGGATGTCTAACTTGTTTTCTGAAGGGTAAAACAAGCATTTAGTTTAAAAAGTTAATGTTTCCTCTGAAAGAACAGCTTGCCCCATTCTGGCCTCTGTAGTTTAAAATGGCCTGAACCTCTATGCCCCTGACTCGTTGCTAATGCACAAGTGACTCTCCAACTTGACATACATTCTTCAATGTACATACTTCAAAAGTTTGAAACACTTACTTAGAACAGCATATTCCTTCGGCCTGTCCTGGTTAATTTCCCAGAGGAAAGCGTTGGTATCCTCCCCACATCTTTGAGAGGCCTGTGTATTTTCCAGTGCTACACTACACCCTGCAAACAGAATTACCACCTCCCAACCCAGGGCCATTCTTTTGACTGACTGCATCTTTTTAGTGGAGAAGGTGTTTAAATAACACATGAGGGGTAATATTGCCATCAAGAAGGTAGCATGAAATTCATCTTGCATGGTATGGATTGAAAAACAGCTTTGGCAAATGTAGGTTGTCCCCATCTGGTTTTCTCTGTCAGGTGCTAATGGTATTTGGTTACATGAGGATGGGAGGCTAACAAAAAAGATCCAGGCTATAATTATGTCACCACGCAGGATCAACATAATTAGTGTGCAAGTCTAATAATGATGGCTGTAAGTCAATGTTGAGCTGTTCTCTTGGAATCTCTTGGAACAACAGATGTATCATAATACTATCAATCTGATTTTGTATACTTTGCTGTAAATCTGTTCTGTCCTGGACTAGTCTGATCACAATAAGTAAAAAACCTCAGCTACACATTTGTAACGATTATCTTCGATTTCTTTACTGACTTTGTTGTTATTGGAGCCATTTCTCTGGGAGTAGTAACACCACATTGAGATGTATCATCAATGGCCACTAGAGGGTGAGCGTGTCCTAAAAAAAACTACACTAGGTGCCATGAATTCACCAGGTAACAGTGAGCGGGAGAAATGCAATATTTTGTATGATGCAGCTATGCCCTGATCAATTCTAGTTTTTGTGCTCATGCTAAAGAGAGGAGATAATAATTTAGTTACACAGCACCTGCTTTAGTCACTATGGTGACAAGGACCTCATTATATTTAATGAAATCAACATTTTACTCCATAGTGTAGAGAGAATTTGGTTTTGCCTCCGTTTTACAGAGTAGCTGGGCTGCCACTAATCGATTAATCTGCCAGTTATTTTCAGGATCAATTGATTAATCATTTAGTCTGGGGTTGTTTTGTTTTTTATTGTTTCAGCATCAACATCGCAATGTGCCCATGTGCAAAAGTCCCATTGCAAAGTAAAGTAAGGCAAATTATCTCAATCATGTTATGCTACAACCTTTTTTGGTGCAAGGAAAACTTGCAAAGTTCTCATATTCCACGACTAATCTACAAGAAAACTCAATAAGAAAAAACAGTAAAGTTGCCAGCACTAACCCTAACCCCAACAATGACCTGAAAGATCATTGTTTTTTTAAGGATTTGTCTGTTATGCTTGTATGTCATGCTTAGTATTAAGGATTTGGGATAAAATTAGGTATAATTTCAAAGTATTTATTATTTAATATTGTTCATAAGACTGCCACTGCCAATGGTTGAATTAAAATGTTCAATGGCTTGCAGGACATTTAGACACGAAACACTCATTATCCAAATGATCCATGATAGAAACAGCAGCATGAGTATGAATGATCACAAAAGGATTTCTGCTATATTTTTTATTGAGAAGAGCTGATGGCTCCTGTGCGGTCGGCATCAGATCTCTGATTGGCAGGTTTCATCATTTATTGACACAAAGAACAGCTTTGTACATAAGCATGTTAAGAATGTCTAAAAACGGCAGCAGCAGCAAGACACATTCTACTCAACAAACAATTCACAGACTGCTTCTCACATGCAGTTTTACAGCCCGAGACAGTTAAAGTCTTATTGTCAGAGTAGGAAAAATTACCGCTTTTTGGGAATGCTTGGAATAAAGAAAGCAATAGAAAACCATTTTCACAACTGTAAGTTATTGTTCCTGTAATTGAACTGAACTGTACGAATTACTCAGCGTCACTGCCAAGTTTACATTCATAGGAGTGTTTCCTCAGTTGAGATGTTTTTCCTCGTGTTATTCCTGTGAATGAACAGTCATTGTGATTTCACATTGAACCAAAGAACCACAAACTGATGAAAGAACACAGAAAATGAGATTGATTATGAAATACAGTGTCATTACAGCTTTATTTTTTATTGTTCTGTAAGAACAGATGAACTGTTATGTTTGACACAATAATCCACAAAACAGGGAACTTTTGGGAGTTTAAATTCATCCATTATTTTTTGTTGTGAATCTATTTTATATGTAAATGACAATAAATTGCCCAGGTTGATATGCAGCTGAAATTGGTTTTTATCTTTGTCTGATTGTCTGAAATCTTCTGATACATCATGTAATTTGAACTCAAGGTTATTGCATTGATTTTATTTTTCAAACAATCGTTTCAGGATGTATTGGAAGGAGACCAGAGACAGGGTTTGTTGTAGAGAAATATAAGTTACTCATGAAGTTAAAAAAAACAACTTGAAATTGAACAACTCAGATAGGGGTAACGGGTTGTGGTGGAAACCTGGGAGATTTAAATATGTATATTTTACCTTTCAGACATTCATTGGACATTATAGCAGCATTGAAAATTCAGAACAATGCTGACTGTATGAGGATTAATCCTATTACAACAATATATTCATACATTATGTAGTCCTAGTGAGAAGACAACAATGGAAACTGTTTAAAATAAAAAATGCTCTTCTGTAAAAAAAAAGAATCGATTATCTATTCAAGGCCTATAGAAACAACTATGTTTGTACAAAATCTTGCTCTCAATTTACATAAAGACACAAAGTGACTTGGACATATATTACATATTTTTGTGTGTATACTGTATACATATCGTAGTACCCTACATTATGTACATTATGTATCCGGCACAGCCAATTGAGATAATGTAGGTAGTCTGCAGCAATTTCACAAACTATATACGTTTAAAACAACAGTGTTTTCTTTAGATGGAATGTTTTAAAAGTGTTTTCCTCTCACTTCTCAGCCGTGCTCAGTCTCTTTGACTTTATGAACGCCATCCCATGTGTCCTCATGTGAGTATTCAGGTTTCCCTCCGTTTCAAACAGCTTCCCACACACTTTGCATTTGGTATTTGGTGTCCCGTCATTGTTCTCGTCTGTAACATCCAGCTGGTTCTCTCTTTGACTTTCGTCGTCGTCCTTGCCCCGTCCGTTGTATCGGGCTAGACCCTGTGGCTCCTTCAGCCGGTGGACGATAAAGAGGTGTCGGGCTAGTGAGCGGTGGGAGGTGTAACACAGGCCACACTGCTGACACTGGTAGGATGAGCCATCAGACTTGTGCTGCGGAATGTGCTCATGGAAAGCCGCGATGTCCTCCGTGGTGAAGCCGCAGACGGCACACTTATGAACTTTAAGGATGTTCACCTTGAGCCTCTTTAACGGCTGTGAATCAGAGGTCCTGGAGTTCAAGCCTGGAGGCCCTTCATCCTTTTCTTTCTTCCTTTTGGGACTGAGAGTCTGGAGGAGAAAAAAATGACCAGTTAGGAATGACAGGAGGACCATTAAAAACAGTTCACAAGGAGCAAATCCTTCTGAGCATTGTATGTCCGTAGATGTGTGCCAAAGTACCGTTTTCTTGTCAGATGAAACCTCGATATTATCAGAGTTGACGCTCTTCCCCTCTTGGTTTCCATGCATCAGCTGAATGTGCTGATCCAGCAGCACTCTTTTAGTGAATGGCTGACTGAGAGTTGGACAGTGCCTGTCAAAGTACAATAAAATAAGCATATTTTGTCTATTTTCATGCATACGATTTGCTTGCATATTTATTATTTTTTAAAGAGTATTAAAGATATCCACTTTGAATTGCACTGTAAGTAAGCGGAGTGGAGTATGGTTCTTGTAACAGAATGTGTAAACATGCACTCCCAAGCCTCCAGAATTACAGAATTGACGCTGGTGCATGGTCCCAACCACTTTACTTTGCGTGGCTCCTTATTGATAAATAGTTCAAAAGTCTCTGGTACTCCCTAACCAATCACCTTTTCTTTAGCCTCTGTCAAAAGCAAGACTGCCCTCCCGAAAGCGAATGGCCAAAAATGGCATGTGTACTGTATGTTAAAAAGAAAGTAGTCTGATGGGTTAAAAAAAAAAAACGGGAGACAACTGTTTGTTTCCTGTTTCCGACAGATAGTCAACGTTGGTTTCTTGTAATCCTGACAACAGACACCATGACTGTAACCACAATGATGAAGGTCTCATGTCCTAACCTTAACCAAGTCATTATTTTAATCCAAACCATGACCTTTTCCTAACCTTAACAAAGTCATTTTTGTGCTTAAACCTACCCTAACCTCCTACCTTAACCATAGTGGCCTCAGATCAGAAAACACTTATGTGTCGTTCTAGAGGGCATGGACCAACAACGTAGTTTTGGAAGTCTGGACGACTTTTCAAAAACACAGTGGGGGTGTGTACTTACGGGCAGGTGTAGACCTTCCGCAGTCCCTTGTGTTTGAGACGATTGTGCCGACAAAGACTGTGGGAGGAGCTGAAAGACTTGTCGCACTGTCGACATGGATGTTTCTTCAGTATCTGCAATGCAAAGTGAAAGCACCTGAAAATGTAGGAAGTAATCATTCATGTTCCTACTCTGTGATTTGTGGTGGAATGTAGCTGAGAACATTTACACAAGTACTATATTTGTGTATTTCTGAGGGAAATATTGTTCATTTTACTTCACTACAATCATTTGACAGCTATAGCTGCTAGTTACTGTACAAGTTAAGATTTTGTACAAGCTTGAGAATGTCTCAAACATTCACCTTGCCATGTTCGCGCCTCATGTGGGCCACAAAGACCTCCCTGGAACTGAAGAGGTTATTGCAGTCTCCACATGTGTATCCTGAGCCTGGAGGATTCTTGAGGTCCGCTGAGGACTTTGTTTTCTTTAGTGGTGACGGTGAAGGCTTCTTTTCTCCCTTGTCTTGACCAGTGACACTTCCTCCATCTTTTTTATTATTATTAACGGGGCTGTTGCTGTTGGTACTGTTAGAGTGAGTGGGCTTGGTGCTGAGAGGGAGGTTGATGCCCAAGTTTGGTGGACCCTCAATGGTCTTCAGGGTTCCATGGATGGCCTGGAAAGAGTCCACATAGACTGAATTATGAGAAAGAAGTTATAAAGCACTGGCATGTGAAACATTTCTAGACTAATTGTATTAGTATTACTCATATGATTACCATGAAAATTAAAATAAAGATATCAATGCAGTGTCACACATACCTATTCATTAAGGCATCATGAGGTTTGATTTCAGAGTTAATTAGAATTTAAAAGCACAGTCAGGATACATGAAAAGCGCTTAACGATATCAAGCATGCCTAAAATAAATCCTTTTTATGCTCACCTTGATATGATCCAACATGAGCTGTTTCTGTGCATAGTGCATGGAGCAGTCGGGGCATTTGAACACTGAGACTTTGTGATTGATGACGTGCTGATCGAAGTGTGTGTAGAGCAGGGACTGCAGAGTGAACACGGTGTCACACATGGAACACTTGTAGATCATCCTGAAAGACAGAAAAAAAGCTCTCCTTAAAAAGGACTACGAGTTCACCGCACAATATGAGATTAGATTTATTTACAACGAAAAGACATGTGAAAACTTAGTTGTTTCACATGTTTCCCATGAAGCTATTTAACATTCAGTTGCAGCTGCAGTTGTATTCTTGCCCCTAGTATCTGTATGTCTAAACAAAATATACTGAAATGGATAGTTCAGTACATTAAATACTGTTATTTAGCTTTAACCGAGGGGCACAACCAGGGCCAAACCCACCCAATGGTACAAAAACACCTGCTCCTGAGCACCTGTGTCATCAGTAGTGCTGATGATAGACAGTATGTAAGTCAGTGAAAGGTTGTCATGTGGAAAAAAACAAACCCAAGATAAGCCACCATATCTAAAACCCACACATCCTGCTAATGATGAGGCCACAAGGGTGATTTCCCTGAGGTAAATGCATTAGACATGGGTATCAGGTTATATTGGTGTTTTCCTGTGTGAAAGTAAGGGAGTGTAGATGGGTGTTGATGTGTATGTGTGCGGTTGACAGTTATTTAAAGGTTGTAAAAGTAAAAAGGTTGTGTGTTATGTGTGTATTGTGCATTCCATTATTATTTATATATTAGATTTAATTTTACATTGAATTTAATTGAATCTTTTGCACTTGTTCACCTCCAAAAACAACTGCGATGCACTTTGCTGAATTCTATCTTCAACTGAATATACAGTATGACTATAATATATTTAGTTTAGATTAGCATTTTATCCAAGTACACAGTGTGTTTGATTGGAGAAACAGCATGTGAAGACCTACTTGGGCTCTCCTGCCTTCATTCCTGGATGCTGTGTGAGCGCATGAGAGTGTGTTCCAGGTGCAGACTTGAAGGCCATGGGGCAGAGAGGACATTTATAGAAGACCTCACAGTGAATACTCTGGATGTGGGATTTTACAGTTGCAGCATCAGCGAAGATCACACTACAGTGGACACAGCTGGAGGGAGAAGAAATAAGTTAAGTAAGTTAGTAAATAAGTTAGATTGATTTAGCAATGCAGAAAGGTGTGACTGCACTCGTTATCATTCTGGTATGGGGAAAAAAAACGCTGTACAGACGTGTCTGTATTTCTTTAAACCGGTCATGCCTTGGGTCCAGGATGCACTGACGGTGCCCTTGCAAAATATTGTCTGGGGAACTTGTTTTGCACAAGGAGAGGCGAGTCCTGGCCTTAAAAATGACTAAATCCAAAAAAGAAAAGGTAACAGCTGCTAGCTGTCTTACGTTCGTACCATTAGCCACCAGGTTGGTGAGGGTAACTTGCCATTTTCAGCGTGTAGTGCTAGCTCGGATATTGTTGTTGTTTCTCATAGCGACAGGGTTTTTGCTTTTAGCGTAATGGAGGATAATGCTGACTAAAATATTAGCATCATACCAGCAGTCTACATCTGGTGAGTCAGACCACTTGATTGGTGAATCTAGCATGCTGTTTGGCACAGGAACTCATGAGATCAAAACTTCAAGTTTTCATCACGACTTTTCTTGAGAAATACACACATTCAGTTTCATGTTGATAGTGATTGATTAGCTTAACTTGGCATAAAGGCTGAAAACTGGAAACAGCAAGTCTGTCTCTGTCCAAAGAAAAAAAAAAAGCTCACTTACATTAAACATTGTTTGTGTATGGATTTAAAAAAAATAATTTTTTAAAACCTTTGAACAGAGTCCAGCAAGCTGTTAATAAACTAATCTCCTGTTGAGAGTACTATCAATCTTCTCATCTAGGCTAATTCTCTGCAAGAAACCAAATAACTGACTTTCCCAAAATGACAAAATATTTCTTTAAGAAGAACATGTAGGTTTTCATACACAGAGACAGATGAGTGTATGATTAATCTCATGTTTCAGGGAGGGGAAACGGCTTTCATTCATCAAGCATTGGTTTGAATTTCAAATTCAATTCAAAAATTTCAATTCATTACAATCCTGAGGTTCAAATTACAGCTAGGGGTATACGTAGTATAGTAGTAAATATCATATATGCATTTGTCACATTTGTAAAGTTTTTACTTTATATATATAGCTGTATAGACTCCTAATTGAACCATAATTTATTAGATACAGATTTTTTTAGTTAATGGCTTGTATTTTGGGTGACTCGTGTCTGTCCAATTTTTCTTTGTTTTTTCATATCGCTTTCAGTGATATGAAATTGTCAATCTGGGGCAAACATAATGTAATAACTGTAATTAAAAATGACAGTGGCATCTTGATAGAAAAGCAAGAACAAGAGACATTGAAATCTGAATAGACACTTTGAAAGGAAGAATACTGCTCAATGGTAAAAATCATGAATCTGTTTCATCTATCAGATGTGAATATCCCAAAGAATTTATAGGGTCTTAACAGAAGCATAATATAGTTGTTGAATTAACATACTCTAAAACCATATCTCAGTACATGAAGACTAAAATGAAAATTAATAATATTATGATTTATGTTAAGGTAGACTGACCGGTAGCCCACTCTGCGGGTGTAATGCAGGCAGTTCTTGGTGACATGTGACTGGAAGTGGACAGAGCGGCAGCTGGCGCCACACTCGGGGCAGATGTAAGGAGACTTGTGCTGGTGGATTCGCTGGTGTGACAGAAAGCTGCACTGATTTGGGAGAAGCATTTGGCAGATGGTGCATGTTTTCTATAGGCACAGAAAAGAGGAGATAAAAAAAACACATCAAGTATATTTTATCACGGCACTGGACAAATTTGAGAGGTTATCTTTGCATTAAGGTTACTGTTATCCACTCTCCAATATACAGTTAAAGGTGTGGGTCAGCCAAACCCTTAGATTTTCTCAAATCTAGTGGTGTCTATTCATTTAGATAATTATGGATATGTGTGCCAAAGTATTAAATTGATTACATTTCCAGAAAGAAAGTCTTGGTCACTTGGGATATTACACAGAGCTTGTTATGAACTGTATGGAAATACTTTTTACTGTATTAATTGTCACATTAAAAACTATTGCTGCAGAGTATATCTAGAAATGTTGTAATATGTGATTTGATTTAACTGACCCTTGAAATTAAATTAAATTACACTGTATAATCTACATCTAGTGATCTACAGCATGTCATAGAGTTGCAAAGTTAGAAGGGCTGCTGGTTTTGGAAGTTTTCGTGCCCACACTACTCCCATGTCCACATTTATTTTAATTTTACTTTTCAATTTTACTGAACATGGAAGCACACAGCACTCTCCCAAGTAATGAAGCTCATGTAGCCTTTGTTATGACCAGCAGTTTTGACCAGTAATTTATTAGTGAATAGCAGCCAACCTAGTAACCATTCATAAAAGACATAAACTCTGTCTTTCTCTTTTTTTCTCTCTCAAAGAAACAGTGTGTGTGTTTGAGAGATAGAGTTACAGAGAAAGGACAAGAGTAAGTGAAAGGTGGACTATTGCACGTAATGTTTCTTAAAGTTATTAATAACTTATATATATATATATATAATAGCCTGAAATGGCCTGTTCCATAACCTGCAGGACCCACAACTAACTAATGGAGACTGTATTATACTTATAGACTAAGGCTAGGAAAATATAGTTAAATTAGCTTTCATTTCCTGTAGGCATTGTGGATGTCAGCACATGTTAGCCAAGTTTTACAAGTTTTATTGTCTCTCTTGAAAGACATATGCTTTAGTGATGAATGGATCTTCAAACACACAATTAATACGAATTTCAACCAGATTATGCAAACTGCAAATATTCTATTTCCACAAATGGAGAAAAAAAATGGTGTGCTCCAGCAGGACTACACCTATGCAGCCAGAGTATATTTGCAACCCTTTTTTAGCAGTTTTAAATTTTTAATTTTTTAAATTAATTTAGAGAACAATGCCATCCACAATTGATTAACCAGTGCGAAATTTGCTCTCTACCCCTCCTGTCTACTGACACATCTCAACTGCTGTCAATGGGAAAAATTAATGTGACTTTTACTTCTGGAACCAGAGGTGCCCAAAATAGCTCTTCCCACTTTGCAAATCTATAGCACACTATACCGTGTTGATCAATAAACTTAGCAGAAGTCTGAACTCTTTAACCTTCAGAAATTTAAAATTAAATAGAACCATATTATGCAGCAGTTCACACAGTACGTACACACACCTGCTCACTGGACTCTGATGCCTGTTGATAGTGCATAGCTAGCGAGCTGTCGTCCTGGAACATTTCATTACACTCCAAGCACTTTAGGTTGTGCCTGCAGAGCTTTGATGCATCATCCTCCAAGGGCATGGCTGCCACAAGAGGAGCACTGCATGGAGATGAAATCACTGCAGTTTGGGACCCACTACCAGTAACTCTCCCTGGTATTTGACTTGTGGGTGCTTGTGGTTGGGAGGTGGAGGTGGTGCCAGTGATTTTGGGTGGGCCTGATGAGGCCAATGTGGTTATCATCTGATCTGCAGGGATGGGCTTTAGAATTAGATGTGAGCACTGCATGATGACCCCTTTGTCCTTGTGGCCCCTGGCATGTGACAAGAGGCTGCATTTGTTGTAGAACACTAGACTTTTGGCACAGTGGTTGCAGGTGACCTCGATCCGGACACTGCGACGTTCATAATGCTGTGTCAGGCTCTTCTCAAGAGCAAATGAATCTCCACACTCCAGGCACTTGTAGCCATGTGAGGGCAAAGAGATACAAGCTGAGGTTGGTGGAGAGAGGTTTGGGACGTACACAGGGACAGGATTTATGCTACTCAGCACTTTATTGAAGGCATCTACTACAGAGCTTTGAGAGCTGGTGAACACTTGAACCCGAGAGACTTTCTTTGAGGCCCGGCCAGTGAGAATTGTTTTCTGTTTGACTTGTTGTGATTGTGAATGCTGTGATTGTTTGGAGGAGGACAGGGCCTGTTGAAGATCACAGACAGCAGATGATACAGTCTGAGGCAGAAGATTGAGGTTACTAAGATGAACTGTCTTTGGCACAAGTTTGGCATTAGCCAGACTGGAGGCAGGTACCATGACAGTCTGCTGCTGGATGGCATTAGCAGCTTTCAAGATGGCACTGCTGGCACTTTGCACTGAAGCAGCAGGGATGACAGTAGCTTTGACTGTGGTGTTGTTAGCTAGCTTCAGGTTGATGACTTGGGAACCAGCCGTCTTGACTGCTGAGACAGGTAGGAAAGCTGTGGCCACAGGTTTAATAGTCATTTGCTTGGTTATTTCAATTGAAGGGCCTCCAGTGGTGGCTACTACTGTGGTTGGCAGAGAGTGCCTTGTGGGAGATGAGAATATAGCACCGGTGTTTGCCATGACAGATGGGCTATTCTCTCCTTTTCTCAGACCCTCAGGATCAAACTCTGGAAGAACTCTGGTGACAGTACGCTTTATCTGGCCAGATGAGGTCTTGATGGTTTTGATCCTGACTTTTGGGATGACTGGGTTGGGGTCTGTGCTGGAGGCAGGGGAACCTTTGCTGCTACCCTCACTGTTGACACTAGAGGGGCTGTCTGGTTGTCTTGTTAGCAGCTTCTTTGCAAACTCTAGGGCTGACCCCTGCTCATGTGGCTTCTCTGGAGCTCTGGGATTTTCATTTGCCTGGATGGATTCTTTCTGTGTTGGAGGGTAATCCAAAACACCCAAGTCTGTAGCACTAGCCTTTTTGGCAGTAAGGGCTGCTATGGCTGCTATACACGATGAAAGTTTTGCTGAAGACTTGGCTTTTACTTGAGACATACTGGATACATTAACAAGCCCTGATGGCTCTCTGGTATCCTTACACTCCTGACCTTCAGACTTGAGGACAGTTTCCTTGATTTCCTCTTCAGGTAAAGTTGATTGAGGAGGGTTGTTAGACTTGGAACCTCCCAGAGTGCCATTGTTGTTCTTGTTTTGATCAGGTTTTTGATCTCCATTTGTTTGTGGCTTTTTTTCATTGTCCACCGATACAATAGATTTGGAATTCTGGTCCTTTCTCTTGGTAGTGGACCTAAAGAATGACTGACCTCCCTGCTTGTCCACAGGGTCATCTACCTCAATTTTATCATCATCATCAAACTCTTCAGCACTGGAGATGGGGCTGAACTGATTGAAGGTAGATGATTGGTTGTTAACTGGCTGCCCTTCCTCCCTGGGAGCTTTCCATCCATTCTTGGTATGAAGACTACCTGCTGGTATTGCATTCACAAGGCCATTATGAAGTCCATTGCCAATGCCAACAGAATGGGGTTGGAGATGACTGTGGTAATGTCCATCCTTCTCTGACAGGTCTCCACCATGCTCACTACTGTTCATGTTTCGGATATTCTTGACAATGACACTAACACCAACATCATGTCCTGTTGAAGGGATGTGGGCCTCATCTTCATTGGTAGTCACTGCACCATTGGATTGCTTGAGCTGTCCGTCGTGGTCATCGTGGTGGCCAGATTCAATAGCAGCTTTAGGATCCACCATGTCAGGGATGTCAAAGGCCGCCAGTAGGTCATCGAAGTCTGGCGTCTTCATATCTCCCATGGCCCTGCTCCTGTTCTGACAAGGAGATCAGCTGGGGAACAAAGATGAAATGAAGGAATAATGAGTAATTTAAGCGGTGTTCACAAAAGATTTTTTTTAAACTCTCTCTTGCTATATGATATCACATTTTGCAATAAAACTCTTCATACTGTCTGTCTAGTAGTTATTTTTTGTATCTGATTAATGTAGTAACAGAATGAATAATGATGAAAAACAGATTTTAATGTGATCACAGTCCTCACAAAAAATTGTATGACTAATTTCTCACTGCAAAACTCAGAATACTGTAGCAGACTGATGCAATGTACTAATACAGCTGATTCTATTTATTCTGGTTTTAAATGTTCCCAATCATTTTCATGGCATTCTGTTTTTCCCAGAGTAGCTGCTACCAACAACATTGGACAAACGTGTGGGTTTATTCATTCATTTAGTCTAATGGAGACATGAAAGCAGATAGAAATGGTACCAGGCTTCCAGCCTGAATGGATTGCCATGCAGGTGGCAGAGAAAATTGCATAATGAAAGCAAGGTTTATAGGGAACCAATCTAAGCATTGATCTTTATTGTATAGTCATTACATTACATTACATTACATTGTGCAATCAACATTTACTTCATAATGATGTTAAAGCAAATTGACTGTTTAATGGATTTTCATCATGAATCGCTCAATAAATAATATTGCAAGCTTCTCCGCAGATCTTAATATTTGTTGTACAACAAAACATTTTGACCTGTCAGTCAAATTCAAAAAGTTTAATTGACGGCTACACTGACTAATATCATTCTAAGTCCGTCATTAGTCCCAAATGAGGCCTTTTCTCTTGGTGATAGGAAATAATTAATTATTCATATTAAAAGCAGACTTTAGGTTCAAATGTAATAAATCGGTGATATTTTGGAGGGCAATTTCATATGATTCTCCAAATTTGGAAGCATACTTTTTCATATTGAATTTGAGGTACACAGTCAAGACTAAATTGGGAATATAAAGACTAATTAGTAAGATTGTGTTCATGAGTATTTTGACTTTTGAGTTTTAAGTTGGTGTGTGATGTTGCGACACAAAGGCTGCAATTGCAAAAGCCAGTATTTCTGCAGAAAATTATAAATTGTGCAAGATAAAAGTATTAATAATTCCTTCTTAGCCAGTAATGGAATGAAAACATCATTAAGGAGTTCTTCAAAGTTAAAAATGTCATTGAATTTCTGGGATGATATGATGAAGGAGGATAGATGTACATTTCAGTCAGCCATAATTTACTGGACTGTTGAATGTAATAAAAACAGCTGCCCAAGACATTTCCAGTGTTCAGTCCTACAATGCAATACAATATATATATATACCTAATATTCATATCAATGTATTAACTATGCTTGCCCACAGAGCATTAAATATGTACGTATGATTTATGTTTTATTGCATGAAAGAATTACTAGATTATGGTCAACATAGATGCAAATGATCCAAATATTCTACTATTTTCTGATTTATGTGATTAAATCAGTTCCCTCCCGTCAGGAATTACTGATCAAATATTTTCATACAACACTATTGACCATTTTACACTGAATTATAGCTCTACACACTATGACTGCCAAAAGGGATGTGATAATAAATAATAAATGTTTAAAATGTCACAATATTACATTACAGACAATGGCATTTGAGTTCATGAAAGTGGTCTCTTGTTTATTGTTAGTGGGGAAGGTCCTAGCTATACAGTATGTTACAGTATCACAATTTTATATTCGATTAATAGTGTGAAATGCAGAATTTCAGCCCTGTCTCTGTGATTCCCTTTCAACAATACTGGTAAAACACCTTTTTCAAATGCAGTACAATGAAAGATCAGCTTACTTAACATCACTTTATTTATTATATATTTATTTTTTCTATCTTTTGGAAAGAAGCCACAGTATTCAATATTAAATAGTATTCGACCATAAACTGTCCAGTTTTACATGTGCTTATATTTTGTGAATTACAGTAGGGTCAAAGCACATAAACATCATCCATTGGAGCTTTTTTTTTTTTGCAGTTGCCTTTGTCACCACATGGTGTGCCAGTGTTCACTTACAGTACAGCCTATGAAAAACCATGTTAACCATGAGTTATTTATATCTCCTCCTATATCTTTAAATCACACAGCGCACATCTAGCTGACATACAAAATGTGCATATAATTATTTACAATTATTCCTCATTTATGCCTCACTTATCCTTACAGTGGGTAGCAAACACCTGGGAACCACATGCTGATCCACACATGGGGGGGAAACTGTGACATTTTGATGACATTAAATGTGAGTACTCAGCCAAACATTATCTCTTCAGTCACTACATCCTCAGGATTGCTATAAGTAAACATTAAAAAGAACAATAATAGTATGCCAGAGTGCTAATGTAATCCATTTAATTTTCTTGAAAGAATTGCTGGTGGAAAGAAGGACCTGAATCATGTCCTGTCCAGAGTTTTTTGAGTATACAGTGTATTTTCTGACATATAATCAGGAGACTGAAGGATCTGGTCCAAGTAATGAATACAATAGAGAAAATGGACTGGCACTCATTAGCTGGTTGTGGGGGTGAATAAAACATATAAACAATACTTTAGCTGAATGAAATATGAAGTTTATGAGCATGATGCCAGGGAGAAATGACTTGATAAAGCGACATTGAAAATATCTAAAGATGGTCACTCTTTCAATCAAACAACATGTTTATCAAAAATGACCAATGAGATGAGATGTTTTTTGGAGAATTCTATCAGCAAAATGTCTTATACAATTGCTTTCAGTCAGTCATAACTCTTCATTAACAAACCAGTCTTTATTTTTTTAATGTGAGAAAATAAAATATGATGCGACTGCACTGTATACTGTACTGGGTGTTGGGGACAAAAGGAACAGCCGTGGAGCCGCTCTGCTTGTGGAGTACGTGCAGGGAAACCAGTGCTGTTCTTTGATCCAAATGCATGGCAAACACATCTGCAGACACCCTTATCTTGTAGCCTCATCTTTGGTTGCAAAAAGCAACAATCTCAGTTCAATCCAGAACTGGATTGATGAAATAGTTGTGAAAATGAGGTAAAACAAAATGACAGAGAGATTTTATGGAGGGAGAAGGCAGCCGAGAATTGCAATGAGGGGGGAAAAATGGCTGCTGCAGCAGAGAGAGAGAGGCCTGGTGGAAAGAACAGCTTGTCACAGCCATGACAGCCAGAGCAGCCTGACGTAGAGAGTAAATGAAGGTTAAATACAGACAAATATGAAAAATACACAACACAGAACCCCTCTCAACAACAGCAGTTTAATACACATGCATCATAACCACCTGAAATCCTCACACACAGTGTAACAGACTGCTACAATCTCAGTAAAGTGAATGTAAAACAACAATGGTGGAAACATGCAAGTGAATCAGTCACTCCTCACCCTCTTGCCTCCGTCCCTCTCCAGCCTCTAGCCAAACCTTCTTTCTTTCCTTCCTTCCATCCTGCAACAAACACAGTCACAACACTACTAACCCACTAAACGCCATCCACCCCACCCTGCCTGGAAAAAAATCCCAACCAGCCAAAGGCCCAGAATACAGGGTCAGGTTACATCCAGGGATCTGGTTAGTGCTGGTGGTCCAAGTAAGCATTGTCCTTAGTCATTCTCTGCACCTCTAACAGCACACAGACATAAAAACAGACACACAGATTATGCTCCTGTGTTTGTGTGCTTGTAGGCTCGAGGCTGCAGATTCACAGACTCCCAGCCAGTCACGTCCCCCTGCCCTCGTCCCTTCCCAAATCTCCCTGCCCCCCTTGCTATAAGCTGCGCTGCGTAGCACACCGACTTCCAGCCAGCGGCGAGCAGCAGCAGGGTCTGTGCTATAGTAGCCAGGGAGTGAGCTGTGAAGGGCTGCCATGTAGTAGCCTGGGCTATCTCTATCCCTCTGTGGAGCACAGAGATGGTATTGTTCCTGTCAGACCTCCGTCTGCCTCAAACCGGTTTCAGCTGGTTCCGGTCAGCCAACATAAAGCCCTGTGCTGCAGCACGGCCTCAGAAACACACAGGCAGAAGCAGCGTCCCCACTTCCCAGGAAGCACTGCAACATTTTTCACAAAACTACATGTATGTTGTAGATTTAGTGAAAGAGGAACACCATATTTTAAAGACAGGTGGTGACATTGTTAAAGGAGATTCACTACTCTGGTCTCTTTCACTGCAGTAACATTAGGCCACAAAAATACAAACAACAATACTCGCAAAGATAATGTTTGGTTGAGCACAAAAAAGCAGTAAGGAAAAGGATATACAATCTAAACAAAAACAT
Organism: Hollardia meadi; assembly: GCA_037974645.1. NCBI lineage: Eukaryota > Metazoa > Chordata > Actinopteri > Tetraodontiformes > Triacanthodidae > Hollardia > Hollardia meadi. The sequence goes on from JBBPCS010000729.1 coordinate 3,350,184, forward strand.
AAGGTAAGATTTAAAACATATAAGGTAAAATGATGAGTGATAACAGCCACTGATATTCAACTTAAGACATATGGAAAAGAAAAAACAAACCTTGGCAACCATGATTTTAGTAGACGCTTAATCCAGTACCATGGCCTGTTCTCAGCCAGATCCCTTAGTGCTTTCACTCTCTGAAAACTCCCCCAGGAGCCATTACACCCTGCGCTGTGACATAAAGGCATGGGATGTGAAAAACCCACCACAGACAATCTGACATGGGCAAACACAGGCCACTCATGCACCTCCTTTCCCAGATTCCCATCAAACACATGCCACCCCTGCCCACATAAGAACTGCCTAAGAGACACACATAAACATAAACATGCACGTTCATGCATATATAGACGTAAATGTGGCATACCCTTGTCAGATTTTTTCCACCCTGAGGGATAATCAGGAAAAAAAAAACAGTCTTCCTGTAGAGGCCTCAGCACCTGCCTTTACTCAGCCTCAACCATTCCAGTCCCCATCCTCCTCCTCCTCCTCCTCCCCTCCCCCTCTTCCCACTCTCCTTCACTGGGTCAGTCCTAGATTTTAGTCCCAGTCCAGGCCTCGTTTCCTCCTGGAGCCCCCGCCACCACCACCACCACCACCACCACCACCACTACGGTCGTGCATGAAGGGACGGGTGGAGAAAGGGGGCAGTGTTCAGCAGGCGAATCAGGCCTTTTGTCTCTGTCTGTGCAGGGGGGTGAGGGGACTCTTCTCTCTGGCTCTGGAGCAGCAGCAGCAGCTGGTGCAGAGAAAGAGGAGAGAGAGGGAGTTGAAGACAGGGAGGTGGGGGAGATGGAGAGGAAGAAAAGGGAATGAGCAGGAGAGGAATATAACAAGGGCTTGAATATATACAGTACGCTCATGTTTTAGGCCTTTGCCACAGCATAGCCGTATCTGATCGAGTGGAAAATGTCTCAACCCTGCACATTTTTCTCCAGGGATCAATAACATTATATATTGATAACATAATGTATAAATAGCAGAGACTTCTGTTCAGGCCCAACTGCCCATTTACATGCCGTGTATGCTAAGGTCAACTAGTCTCGTGGCTTTTGTTGTTTAAGATGGAAGTGTCGTGCACTTTGATAGCAATACAGATGCCTGTTTTTATGAAATGCACCCACATGTATATACATTAAATGCAAATGAATGTAAGAGAGGATAGTTTTCAGTTTAAAAGGGTATGATGCTACACACAATAATGGCGTCATTGTCACCTGCACATTAAGGGTAATGTGTCACAAATTCAAACATGAGCAAAAATATCGATTGGATTCGATTTGTTTGATTCGATTATTCATGTAGCCACATGCAGACAGAGAAATAATATAAAAAATAAGGCAATCAAAAAATAAGATTAAATCACATTACAGTGCATGAAAATTGGTAAACAAAGCACGATCAAATAAAACATTTCATAACCTACCTGGGAGAGTGCAGCGAGAGCTTTCAGCCGAATAAGGCTGTCTCTTTTTGGCCTGCTACCAGTCCTTGATACATCTGGCAGACCTGCATAAACTAATTAGCCTTCATTATGACAGACCATGCCAGATTTATTCAGCAGACAACACAAATGCATTTTCTACACTGTAAGGCAGTTGGCTTTGTGCATATGTATCATAAAAGGCCCTCATAGTGCCTCCTGCCTCTACAGTGTGACAGATTCAGTGCAGGAGAGGAGGCTGAGGTTGCTGTGCTCCCCACCCCGAAAAGAGACACGGTCACATGACGACACATTGTCTCCATTCTTGGTGGCTACAAGCAGCAAAGAGGAGCTGCTGTATCTCGATTTTCCTCAATTTCTAGACTTTCCCGCATGAGATGTGCATGCTTGGTTGTATTGTTTGAAGATTTCACTTCAACACTCTTCAGGGAAGCAGCAAAATGTAATTCAGATAGTCCTGTTTAATCATACACAGTCCATTTTTACCGTTAATTATATCCTTTGACTAAGGAATACCATGGTAAATGTAGCATTGCTAGTATTGTTATTAAGATCTACAATATTTAATATTTTTCTTAGCTACACAAAAAGTGCTTAATCCTAAAATTACCTCTATCATATCCTGTATAATGAAACATAGACGACATAGCTTTGCTGGATGTTTTCCCAATTGTCTTTAGGCTCCATTTAAAAACCATTGCTTCCCAACCTTTTTGCATTGTGACATTAAAATGAACAATGCAACCATTCATCACAAGTTATGGCCTTTAGTGGGACATGTGGTTCAACCAAAGAGTAATTTTCTTTCTTCTTGGACTTTCATTTCAAGGATTTTTAGAGGTAAGAGGTAAATATTTCTAGTATTTCACAAGAAAAGGGCAAAATATTTGAGAAAAGTCAGATGAAATAATAATTTTGCTTAATAGAAGTGTTTATTTTTCCTCAGATTTCCTATCCCTTTCATCACCGTGTGACCCAACAGATTGGGTTCCAGACCCCCAGGTTGAAAACCACTAATTTGAACTTTTTTAACCCAGCTACTTCACTGGTGGGACGGCCAAACATTGTTCAAACCCATCCATCCATCCATTATCTATCACCTCTTATCCTATGCAGGGTCGCGAGGGGGCTGGAGCCTATCCCAGCTGTCATTGGGCGAGAGGCGGGGTACACCCTGGACAGGTCGCCAGTTTTGTTCAAACCCACAAAACTTCATTTCAAATTCTCACCAAGTTTCCAAAAATGCCAAGATGTGATGTTGAATTATGGGGAAATGCATTTAAAATTATTCAGAAGACACCTAGAATATTTGCGTATACATAAACATGGAGATTCATAGTTTTGATGAAGAGTTGGAACGACCTGCTACAGAATATATGATAAGGACAGACTGTGTGGAATGAGATGCTTTGTCCAACCTTAAGGAGCACATTCTCTGGAGCAGACATTTGTTGCTTGAATAGTTGCACATGCTGTATCAAAATAATCCATTTGCAAACAATATAAATAATCATCTCATAATCATGCTCTGTCCCTGCCTGTCTCCTTTGTGACAATATGAAAGTAAAGCAATATGTTTCTTTAAAACCCAGCGCTACTTTTGAGGTCTGTGATTGGACAGCTGCCAGCTTATTTAGTCAAAACTATGATGAACAGCAAAGACCTCATAATGGCGAACTGCTCTTTTTAATTTCCACTTTCCCTCTGAAAGGCCGTCTTGAAATGGCTTTTACTATTCATAAAACTAGTATTATGAATCATGACACCACCATCAGAGCACTTAATGTATCCTATGACATTTGAAAAGAATGAATGGTATGAAAAGAAAATAGAAAGGGCATTATTTTCATGGCTAAAAATATTTAGATCACTTCACTGGTTCACTTTGCTGTACATGAAATATATCAATTTAGTCTGAGGAAACATCTAACATTGCAATAATTGTTTAGAATTGTCATAAAACAATACATAATTAAGCAATAGATAAATTAAATGATAAAACTATAAACATATAAACATATTTACACCATAACCCATGACTCGTCATTACAAAACATCCACCCAACAGTGCCATCTGTTGGGTGGATGTTTTGTAATGACGAATGTATGGAGAACAATAGCTTTTCTAAATGAATATAATAATGTTAATAACTTCAATTATATAGCGTATTTCAAAAACAAGTTACAAAGTGTTTTAAAGAGACCTAAAAACAAGAGAAATTACCAAATAAATTATAAATAAAAGTACAATTGATTAATTCTTGACAAGCGAGGTATGGAAACTGAAACACAGTAAAGGAAGGAAAAATGAAAGAAAGACTCATTCCAGAGAAAGCAGTTCTGAAAAGGTGTGTTTAGGAGAGATTTAAAAGAAGAAACAGAGCTAGACTGCCTGATCCCCTCTGGTTGGTTGTTCCAGAGGTGTAGGGCCCTGACTAAGGTGAGGTGGAGAGTAACCATAACTGTACAAAAGTGTACAAAAAGAAGAATTACACTTAATGAGAAGGCTACCATACCAGATAAGCTGATAAACAAAAGATTCACAAGACCTAACATCTGCACAATTTTACACTAGAGGTAAGCAGATTAATCAGCACTGATGGGACGTTTTTACAAAGTATTGATATCGTGGAACTCGGCTCTGATAGTGGCCTGCCCATCCTCCACCAGTCTTCTCAGCTGGCTTTAAAGGAATATAATAGCTCAAAAATTACAATTGCTCCCACCTCGATGGTTTTTTTGTTTTTACAGTTAGTTTGATCAGTTCCAAATTTATTTTATTGCTTATTTTAAATTGGATGTTCAGTTCCAGATTTATATACTGTATTAGGCTACAGGATCCAGATATATTTATTTAGGTATTTATTACTTTGTTAGATTTTCAGTTCAAAAGTAATCCAGTTTCTAAAAAAGTCGAAGATTGTTCATTTCCACCACCGGTCGATCTCTAATTTACTCGATATTATCCTTTGTGTATTAACATGATATCAATATTTAATTTTTTTTATTATCACAGTTATCATCATTGCCGGTATAATGCGTGGATGATAGTTTACAGAGTCTTGGCAGAAATAGATCTCATTTTTGAGATAACACGAAATTGCAGAAAGCACGACTGAACAACTGACTTTAGATGTCGGTCCGAGTTAAGTTTGTTGTCAAAGGGTTTTGATGCCACAGGATTGAGAACTTAGGTGTGAGCAGAAATGGTTGCTGGAGGGGTCTTGCCCTGTGATAATGGCTTCTGATTTTAACTGAAGAAAGTTTTGAGAAAACGAGTCCTTAACATCTGTGACACAGGAATGTATTTTGGCCCGCTGTGTTGTATCGTTGGAGTCAAACAAGAAATAGATCTGGGAAGGAAAAATTGGTGGTGCAGGATTTAAAGCCAGTGGCCACGCAGAATTTCCTCCTGGAATGATGGGAGTAAAACCAATCTCAGACTGCACCTGATATGCAAACCTAATGCTTAAGATTTGACATCCGTATCAAAAGCTGCTGCAATCTCTAAAAGTAACAACTGGCTATTGGTCTGGCAATCAACCTATATTGAATATAGGCGATTAAATTTCCCCAGCTCACTTTATTCGATCAAAACCTATACTTACAAGCTTGAAAAATGCTGAATGACGCAATCGCTTTCAAACGTCAAACCAGTTTTGCTGTAATTGTGTGGCAGTGCAAGTGATCAAGGGCTGGCAATCAGTTCTGAGTGGCTGTTAGTGAACTCACCAATGAGTGCGGTTAATGATTTAAAAAGTAAAAGGCCTCTCAGTATGCAGTAACCCCCGAGATCATGCCGAGTTTTTCAGTTTTAGACGAGTATTATTCATTTGCTCTTGTTGACAGTACGAGATGGAAATTCACATCAAAAATATTCCCTATTATCATCACATCAGGGTATCACATTTTAAAGTTTTCAATGAAAACACAATAAATCTTTATCAATATGTTCATAAACGATTTCTAAAAATGAACTCAAAGAGAAACGTTTATTTGGGTGGAACATTTAACATCCCAAGACATTTTCTTGGGATCTTGTTGGCTCGCATAAAAAACAAACCAACAAATATTCCATTTGGCACCACCTGATACTGCCGTTTGACCACAGGTGACTCATCCTGCTTCGTGAAGGTCATCCTTGGACGAGGATATGATACATTATGAGCCAGATATTCTCTAACATCCTGCTGGGATGTGTTTGTCGGGTTGTGACCTGACAATACCCAGAGGAAACATTCAACCTTTTCAACACAAAATGTTACGTACCTGCATGGACTCCTTATCTGTCCTCATCTATTCTCTTCATCCAGCAATATGTCTGTCCATAGTGTCATGAAAGGGATCGGTCAAGTATGAGAATTTCACACAGGCGTGGGCACCTCTGCTGCTTTATTTACACTGTTGACCTTTTCCAGATGGATAAACGCACTGTAATAAACTGTACCGATAAATGATACATACTGTATGCTGCATTGTCAAATTTTTGAAACTGAGCACACGGCAGGTGTTGTCTGCAGCAAAAATATTTATCATTGTCGTGCGTGGCATCGTGTTTCCCAATCACTGTTGATTTTTTTTTAAACTTCTGCGTCATTTCCTGTGCTCTGAAAACAAGGCGATGTTTGGAGAACTGAATGGGTACTGAGCATTGACTGTATACAGAACAGTAGTGAGGGAGTGAATGCATCTTATTTGTAGCAGCACAGCAGATGTCACATTAATACCACAAAATCACAAAAAAATAAATGTCTTTTGGCATGTTTTCAAGTGTTGTGGTATGAAGTTACTTTTTGGGATCTCAGAATATTCTGTGTTATAGGACTTTTTTTGTTATATTTCTGATTTATTGGGCTCTTATTCCCTCACCCTTTAAATAAAACACACAGTGATTAAATGTAGCCAGTGTTGAAAGATAACATTTAGTACTGTACTGTACATAAGTACTGTGTTGAAGTGCTTGTATGATACTTGATTAATCAATTTGTGCTACTTTACACTTTTACTTTACTCCCCTACATTTCAAGGAAAGACAGTTTTATTTATCTTACAGAATGGTAGATTCAAGGTGCTGTAGATAGAGGTTAAAACAACACAGAAACATAGTTTAAAAATAAAAAGTCAATTTTAAAGACAAAACAGCACAATTCAATTTAATTTCGTAATCATGACCATCATGACAGCCGTACTGTAGTTTGAAGCAGAAATTTATGTAATAAACACAAAAAATAGGATGTTAGGATGTTAATATATCACTCATATAATCCAGCCCGTTCTCATGCCCATGTCGTCAAATATCGACGTTTTGTCACGGCCCTTTGCGTTCCATCCAGACGCACAAGATACCCTTTGGCGTCCATCAAGGACGCACAAGGGTTTCATGTATACCAGCAATGTAAAGCCATCATTTTCTGACCCTACCCACTTATGTTTTGTGCCTAAACTTAACCAAAAGTCACCGATCTTTTCCTAAACCTAACCGCGTGATTTTTGTGCCCAAACTGAACCAAAGTAACATAGACCTTGTGCGTCTGGGAGGACGCGCGGGGCGCGATCCTTTGCGCATCGGTTCGAGAGGCTGAAGGGAAGGCAGTGCGTCGGCCACGGACGCCAAAGTGCCCGTTGTGCGTCAGGATATGAGGAGAAGGGCGCATGACAAAACGTTGAGGAGCTGGGATGAGAACGCGTTGCATAATCCCATAACATATAATATATAATATAACTTTATTAAAGTGGTATTTACACACTGTGGTATCACCAGAGATGAAAAGTAACTAAGCACATTTTCTCGCCTTTCAAACGGATACTTTATCTGACAGCTGAATTTTCTACTTTTTAGACTGAGATTTTACACAGAAGACACATGATCATTTTTATAAAATATTGTTTTACTATTGATTAACCCATAAGAACCCACAGTGACATAGGTGTAACAAGTCCTTTAAATGTTCTGGAAAGTTCCCTTTACAGCTTTATCCTTGACTTTAACTCGTGAAGTCCCCAAGTGACACATACTGAACATCCTGTTGGGTCATGTGACAGGTCATGTGATTTTGTGTTCCCATAACAACATTTCCAAGATGTCTGTGTGCCAGGTTAACACATGTGACAGAACTAGCTAAATTTAAAAAGCTTGTTTTTTTGTTGCTGAAGGTAAGATTCAAACCATTTAAGAATCCTAATGCTTACATAACACGTCCTTTATTGCATTTAACCTGTTGTGAACACATTCCTTGAACAAATTGATACAAAACAAGCCAGATAAATATCGTTGTGACATGCTGTACGTATATGTCACATCGGGCCTTTAACCTTAAAATTGTCACGGAAAAAAATGTCAGAAATGTGTTCCAGGTGGTCTATTTGGTCTGTTTTATGTCCCCCATAATTTTCCTTGACGGAGAAATGGGTCCGGGTTCTTATGGGTTAAACTGTTGCTATTGATTAAACTGATGTCAGTATGGAGTCTAGATAGATAATCTCCACCTGAACCAGCTTCATTAAAATGCAATTATTGTAGGCTACCCTAATAAGACCCTGAAAGTGGCCATTGTGCATGATGAACAGAGTACTTTCCCTACTGATATCCTACTTCTTTTTAGAGTACAAGGACTTTTTCCACTTTGGTAGGCAATTTTTTTTTCCTTCAGCACAGGATCTTCTTCCAGCATTGGTCATTGCCAAGCTTTCCACCGCATGTTTGGTCGAGACGAAAGCAATTACTGAGAAGTCCCGTCCATCATCGTGAAATGAAGTTGACACCTCCTGCAATCACTCTGCAATCTCCGAACAAACATTAGCGAACAATAGGCTAATAATTACAGGCTATAGATGATAATTTGTCACCATCACTTTCTGTTCCTGGCGCCGGCACCGTGGTACTATTAAAAATCACCCGCTGACGCACAGCTGTATCAGAAGCGCCATTTAACTTTCGTCATTAACCATTTCCAACAAAGGCACCGGGAGTGTAACTTCAACAAGTCCGCAGCTGGAGACTCTCTCGTCCCTCTGCGATATCGGTTCCCAGCAATAAAAATCGACCATGGTGGAGATCTTTTAAAGTTATAGATAAAGCTGAAACCTGAGGAATACCGCTGTTTAGATCGGACATTTTCCTCTGATAACATGGGCGGAGTGTGCACATGCTCTTCATGGACTTGCAGACCAGTGTGGCCAGTTTTTATTATTCTGGCTACAATACCTTGTATGTTGTACTGCTCAGAGGGTCCTGCAGCAGTTGTTGGCAAAATGTATCCACGCGGCAATCACTGGGCAGTAGGTAAGAGAAACTCCACATTTTCCAATAGATTTTTGCAAAAATCATAAGATGATTGAAATCTTTCTAATTTAATATTAGATTTGCTCGATGTATTGGGTCAAACTCACCAGTATAATATATATTTAGAAATCTTATAGGATATTATATGATATTTCAAGCATAATTAGAACTCCTTGAAGTCCTTTGTGCTTTATGGGAAAGTTGCTCTTGAACAAACCTGCTAATAACAACTGTAATGTTTATTTGTAATAATCATAAAAGTGTTTCATGTTCTCATCTGTGCCATTGCTTGTTCATGTAAAAGAAAATAAATTATTTTTCTCAGCTTCTGTTGGACGGGTTCACAATAGAAGAATAATAGTAATTACATTCCAGTAAATGACTTCAAACACACCTCTTTTAGATAAGAAAGCTGTTTCATGGAAGACATATATTCAATGAACTGCAGATTGTTTTCAGACCATCCAGGCTTGCATTGTAGTGAAAGTGTGGATTTTATTTACACTTAAATCACAGATAAAAATGGAATTATTCCTGAACAGTTATCGCGTGCCATTATGTCCAACTTCCCAGGTCACTTGATGGGGAAGAAGAGCATCGAGAGCCTGCCTGAACTGCAGGAGACAAACAGTGACTACCTCACACCCTCGGAGACAGCGAGGCTCACAGAGCTGGACCGGTACCAGGCCCTGTTGGAGGCTCTGATGCAACCAAAGAACCAACAACAGATGATGCCAAAAACTGCCAACGACGTGCTGCTTCGGCTGGAGAGAAGAGGAGAGAGAATATCTCAGAGAGGTCGGTTTGTGGATCGTACCTCCTCTCCTTTAACTTAATCAGTTGTTACCATTTTGGAAATAAGATGTTTTTGTGTATTTCTGCATTGTAGATGTCAGACCTCCTTCTTCTGGCTTTGAAAATGCAAGACAATGACTCCGCCTGAATGCAAGACAAATCCTGCTCATTATGTACTAAAGCTGTAGGCTAATCACATATCCACACTGTATCTTTTTTTTTTTTTTTTACTGAAAGAACACTGGAAACCCAACAGAGGTTTATTTTATCACTAATTTCAAATGTCTAATTTGCCATATCATGCAGCAGTTGGATTCCAGACTGACATGACGTGGTTATAAGTTGAGAATGCTGAATAAATTTAACATTGTGGTAACCGCATTGTGGATATCTACTCGTGCTTTACACACAAGTGGCCTTTTATTTTCCACATTCACTGGTTTTGTTTCAAAATAAGCGTTCACTCCACCTGGACAGTAACCCGTTTTTACCACCAGATGGCGCAGAGTATCCATTATGACAGCATCCTCAGTTTCTCGGTTAGATTTTGATTAACTACCAGTCAGGTGAAGCATGAAGAGTTGACATGATCATAATTACAGATGACAACAGAGCACTAAAACAGTTTATGGTCAATAAAATGAGCTGTGATGCTTCTTCTTCTCATCAGAATAAATAAACACAAACAATGTCTATTTAGGACAGTAGGGTAGATGATGATGGGGGCTATTATTAGCTCTCAGGGGTTGCAGACAATAGAAAATGCTAATTGAAACAATTTGGTTACACACATCGTTTTTCTTTAAAGCCAAGGAAAGTTTTCTCTTCAGTCCTTTTCCCTCATTTGTCGCGGATGATTGGCGAACAATAGAGGTACAAGCTACTTTCACCCCATCATTATGAGTCTAATCCCAGGAGCGAATGGGATAAAGTTTACAGGAGCTAATGAGGAGGAAATAAGTGGGTTGACAAACTACTTCTATAAAAGCGAGGGAGCTGCTCCTTCATAACACTTAATTCTTATCAGTGCTGCTTTAAAATTAAACGATTTAAATGTGAAGGTGGTATGAAACTTGATACCATAAATAAATTATTTTTTGGATCCCAAGTTGCATTTTGGTTTATTATTTGAGCCCACAAACTGTTTTAGACCGCATTTGCGAATTCAATTCAGTAATAAATATTAAAATTCTTAAAAATGAAGGGCTTACAACCAGCTTCCCTTCATCACAGGCTTGTAGTTTAATGTTAACTTTAAGTTTTATTGCTTGAAAATGTCTTTTTCTCCCAACCAGGTTTTAGTGGATTCCTATGGGGCTCTGTATTCAGCATTTCCCCCAATTACTGTGGGCTGAGATTACATGTGACTCCAGTCTGCAGCATAATTAATTAACACTAATGTGATATTGGCAGATCAACTAAAGTCATGGATGCTATTATTTTATATATTTCTGCTATATATTTCCTTTTGCATTGCACTCATTTCTAATGTACAGACAGATTTTTTTCATTCTCAATCTGCACGTCTCAAATGTGACGAATTGTCTGGGAAAACTTGATCAGACACTGTTTTTTTTGTTTTGTTTTTTTTACATATAAAGTTTATTAGAGAAAATAGTCACATTTGGTATATCTTTCATGATGAAGATCAGAAACCTGCAAGGAAGAATGAATCCAAATTACAGTTTACAAAAGTCGAATAAATACTGATGGACTTTGTTGTATTGGCAACATAACGCTGGATAAGAAGGAGAGTGGACTGAATAAACGTACAACTTTACAATAAACACAGCTTGCAGAGAAGATAAAGGGAAAAAAAATCATCAGTTCATAATAGTTTCATATTTTACAGGAATTTCACAGTCAGTGTTACAGATTTTCAGATAGTTGCTTGTAAGTGTAACATTTTACTTCAAGTCCCCCTTTTTTTAATCATTTATAAGCAGTATACAAATATTTAATAAATGGTTTAAAACACATTATTTTTAAGCTATAAGGACGTTTGCAATGTCTAATAACATGTAGTATTTGTCAACAACTCTCTTCCTTCTCTCCACTTGAACCACAACAGGAGTTGCTGACAAATACATTAAAAACATACTTACAACTTCATTAAATTAAAATTTGATATACTGCTTAAAGTGTTACCCTTATAAGTGGCGAGGGTGTCTCTAATCCTGGATGCCAGCTGTAGATTTCACTCTTTAAACCTCTCAAAATAAAAGTCCTGTCAGCGTGAGGAAGAGGTGCAGAGGAAGAGGTGCAGCGTGACATATTCTGAGTTCTTGTGTCCGTCGTTAACCTCTCAGCATCACCACGTCTTCCCAATAGACTGAATATGTTCCTTGGCCTTCATCCTCAGTGAGGCAATACTGGAGTTTCTTGGATCAGCTGAGCACTGGTACACCGAGGGCGGGGGGCACATGGAGCCCATGTGGGGCAGGTGAGGGCTGTGTCCCAGGGCTGGGGAGTTGAGGAAGGAGGCTGGCAAGGAAGAGGGCATGGAAGGTGGAGGAGAAATGGTGTAAGCGCCCGGGAGGCCCTGCGAGCCCGTGATGAAGCCTGGGAGGGACTGCAGGGAGGTGGAGGTGGTGATTGGGGTGGAGAGCCAGGGGTCCAGCTGCAGACTGGTGCCCAAGGAGCTGGCGGAAGAGCGGCCGAAGGAGAGCAAGGAGGAGGAGGTGTCCTGGAGCTTGATGGAACTCACCTCCAGCTTCTCTTGCCGACGCCACTTGGCCCGTCGGTTTTGGAACCACACCTGAGAAGAGAGAGGGGAGGATTTTTATTTTCAATTCAACTTTATTTATTTATCCCTGCAGCTCACCAACCAGGCCAACAGGTACACACAGAGAAACACTTTCAAACCAAACAATCATTGGCTGTAAGTTCCCAAAAAATCTTTTAATGTATAAAATATAATAGATTAAAGTATAAAAATGAGGATGAGTATGAGATATGAGTGACGATTTCAGCTCTTGAATGAAGCCCTTTGCATTCAATTGCAATACTATAATCAATAAGATTAAGAGAACATATTACAACTTTTTAGCCTTTCAATGTGAATCTGTGATAATGAATAATACCTGAAGTTCAACATTGTGTAAATTAAAGTGTCTCTATTTGAAATTGAGATGAATAAAACAGCTTTTTGTTCTCCAGCAGCAGCTCCCCCCAAAACGCAAACCTTTTTAATTAAAGTAAAAGTTGGTGTGCGTGAATAATAGGCTCCGAGGAAGAAGATTCTCGATTTCATTGCAAATTAATTCAAGCAAACTAAACTGATATGTTGCAAATTGCTTCTTTAAATTTATAGGCTTCATTCATTTTCTAATTTGATGTCCTAAATTTAGTTCTACACAAAATAAACTTAATTTAAACCTATAAGGATTTCAGTTTGGAAAGATTCTCTGTCGTTTCTTTAATTGTTTTTTTATTATTTAAATAAATGTTTTGGGGACATTCATACCTGCACTCGGACCTCCGGCAGGTTGACCTTCAGCGCCAGCTCCTCCCTGCTGTACACGTCCGGGTAATGGGACTTTTCGAAAGCTCTCTCCAGTTCGTGGAGCTGGAAAGTGGTGAATGTTGTCCTGTTCCGACGGTGTTTCTTCTTGGGGTTTTCATCATCGGACAGCTTGCCGTCTCTGTCCGGTGAGTCCGGGCAGACCGAGGCTTCCGCGGCGCTGCTGGCGCAACACCCACCTGAGTAAGACGGGACGGCGTGGTTAGAAACAACAACAAAAAAGCCTGGACATTTCAAGTTTTGGCATCTTTCATTTCAAGTTGAAAGATGCTTCCTACAATCGATTCCTCATAGGCTCAAGTAAAGCAACTCCATTTTTATATGTATCTCGTGTTTGTTGATTAATTTATTAAAATTAGGCTACTGGATGATTTTCTGGACGAATAATTAAGTTTTATGTTTTCTAAAAGTTTGAAACTTAAAGACTTACACTACATGGCCTCTTGTAAGTATATTCTTATACCTAAATTGACTGACTTGACACAGATATGTGGAGGAAAACTGAATCTACTTACTGTCAAAACTTTCCGAGGAGTGACTTTTCTTCAATGGGGTCACAATTACATTCCGCTCGGCCTCCTTGACCAGGATTTTCTCTGTCATGCTGTAAGAGCCTGATTTGTGGAAGATGGAGTCCTCTTTAAATCCCAGTATTGCCTCTATGCTGTGGATGGTGGACGGGTGGTCCCCCGGGCTCTGGGCAGAGCGTGCGGAGGGAGACAGGCGCTCATCCATCATCATCACTTGGGAAGTTGAGCCAAGAAGCCACATTTGTCGGTGAAATCCAAAAAATATTGTCAAAATCACTACTACTTCTCAAATATATCGCCTCCCTTGTGTTTGATAAAGTTGTAAATTTCAAATTTCAGAGCCGAGGGCTGTTGGAAAACTTGCGCGCAAGAAACACACCAGTAACACCGTCTTGCTCAGTGGATATGGAGCATCTCCAGAGGGGGCTTTTAAAGTAGTGCCTGCTGTAAGACCCCCTGCTCATGTGGCACCCCCGCTGCACGTCAGAGAGGGGACGTCCTGTTGGATTTGGCCCTGGATTTAGGGGTAACTGTGCGCCCATGCAAACACCCTCCCTAACTCCTCCCCATCTCAAGTGCATCAGTCAGTGCTGGCTCTAAACCGACTTACATAAATCTTAAAACCATCTTTCCACTCCTCCAGATGTCATGTTCATGTCAGTCTTTGAAAAAAAAAAGAAAAAAAAAGAGGAAGATTAGGCACACAGATTAAGGTACAACAAAATCATAATTACAAGATTTCTGGTCAGGACACAGATTGCAAGATGACAGCTTAATATTTAATCAAAGCGTCAAGATATTGTTGCCAAATTGAATAGACGTTTCATTTAGCTGGAAAAAAAATCATGCACCTCCCGACACATGTTGAATGAAAGACAAATAGTTTCATAGAAATCAATTAAATCCTGTGCTAATAAGTCATAAACCAGACTTAAACTATGAGGAGTTTCTTTTTCCAGTTTCCTTTAGGTGTTGAATCAAAGAGGGTAACAAAGCCCAAACAATAACAAATTCAGGCTATAACCACTTAACGGCAAACAAAGATTGACAGCAGTGTGGTAATCCTGCTTAAGGGGATTACACTATTTTACTCAAAAGAGTTAAAACCCCTAAAACTATTTAGCTTTTCCTAATTACAGAAGGTGACCTTATCCTTCGTTTGCCCGAGAGAGGGGGGGGGGCAATGGGAGAGAGATGCTAACTGAGCACTGTTTTAATTAGCACTGGAAAGTTGAGAGGCAAGAACATGCAAAACTTTATTTAAACAGAAAAAAAAACATTTTAGAGATCTTATTTTCTTGTGTTTGATGTGAAGATGTGTTTATGCTGTGGTGTTGCTGGGTTTTTTTTCCCCGACTTTGAGCTGATTCGGTTTTATTGTTAAAACGTTTCGACCTGTGGAGGAGCTGAGCGTTCCGTTTTCTTTCTCAGTAGCTCAATGCTCAGCCACCAGTTAGCCTTGAATGTCTCATGCACACAAGGTGAATGACACCTCTGCATCTGCAAGAAGTGTTCACAATACCACAGTACCAATGCTTAGTCGTTGCCTTGCCTAGTTGAGAAGATTGATGCCGCTCTTGTATCTCTGGTAAATATGAAGCTACAGCCAGCAGCTTGTTAGCTTAGCTTAGTAGAAAGAGTTGAAACAGCTAGCCTGGCTCCTCTCAAGCTCACCAACATTATATCTCGTTTGCACAAAAAGTGTTATTTTTTTTGGTTTTTATGGTCAGTTAAACACTGGACATTGCGACCTCTAACCATTGACTGTATATAAAGATGGATGACATGAGAGCTCTCCAAAAGTGAAGCAAAACATATTGATCGACCCCTTGTGGTGGGCTGCAATATAGGTCATAAACTCCTCCCCCTCAATGATATCAGGTAGGCCATGGGCCAAACTAAAAACTCAAAGTACACCTCAAATACATTTTCCCCAAAGATGGTTTCTGTCGTTTTAGGTAGTTCTTATCACTGATGTAGGTTCAAGTATTCATTTTTCTGATCAGTTTGGTTTTAATTGGTTATTTGATGAAAAAGAAACGGGGTGAAACGCCATGATTGACAAGTGAGCCCTGCTTGCGATTGGGCGGGCGGGTGTATGGGCGGGAACTCCATACTGCGACTCCGCTGCCCGGTCGCTACTGCGCAAACACTGGCTCCAAATGACTCACCAGCGCAAGATGGCAGCGCTCGTATCCGGGATATTTTGGCTTCATTTTTGTACAGTGGGAGGAAGTAGAGACGCGTCGTCCATCTTTATTTATGTCAGTGCCTCTTTTCCACACAGTTGTAGACAGACACGGCAGCCCGCACTCTTCAGGAAAGTCTTTCCAAAAGATTTTGTCCCCAATAAAAAGAACAATGAGATATCTCATATTGCAATTTAGTTCTGTTGTATTCTCATCTGGGTAGAGAGAGATAAAGAGAGGGAGAGAGAGAGAGAGAGCGGGGGCACAGGCTGACAACCTTGGCTCTGCTGATCCTATTAGATGATAATCTCCAGACTTTATAAATCCACAGCCGTTCAAACTTGGGTTCATGTGAAACTCTAAATGTTGAGGATTCCTTCCTTCCCCCCCTGTTCTGCCTAATCATCCCCAACAAGTGTTGGGTTAATGCCCAATTAAATTAAGACCTTTTTCTTTATTCACTGCATTAGCCCTGATTCAGGTAGATTGGATTCATTGTATTAATCTTAAATGACAGAATATCTGTGTGGCTGACCATTTAAAAAGCCACTGAGGATTTGAAATTAGATGTTTAATACGTTTAGTAAGCACAGCACGGAGTCTTGAAGAAATTAATAATAATTCACTTACACATGGAGTTCAGTTAAGACATGAAGTTTGAGTATTTATAGGAAATATAGCAACTAGCAAATATAAATATCTAGCAACTAGCTGCACAGCACACACAGACATATTTCATGTATTCAATATACATCTTTATTTAAACAATACACTTGTTTTCTCAATTTGAAGTTTCTCCATATATTTCAGCAGTGTTTATGTACATGTTTTTTTTTTTAAATGGAATAAATCACTCAGTATTTTAAAGTTATGATTTGTGCAAATCTGCAAAATGCTTCTGCAAATCTTTCAGGCTCGACTGTTTTATTGCGATTAAAATGTGTCTGTGGACAAATTCAAGGTATACCGGCATGTCAAGACTTATGAAGATTGTCTGCTTTGTAATAACACAAAAAGAAAAAACAAAAGAATCTAAATATTATAATTATTTCAAACACCACATACAAAAGAAAAAAAAAATCTAAAACAACCAGCAAACCAAAAGGAAAGTTGAAACACTCAGACAGGATTGAATTTTTTAACTTGGATCAGGTTTTTTTTGTAGTAAGCAAGTCTTGGTATATTGTTATTTATTTGACTGAAAATCACACTTTTATCTATGAGACTTAACTGTCTCATTTCACAACAGAGAAAAAAGTATTATATCACAAATAATCATCATTTTCAAATATGTGGCCTGTGACTGTGAAATGGTTGGAATAAATCACTTAAAAAATTTTTTTTTAACATAATTTACCTAAAGAAAACGGCCATGGGGGAGAGATGGGGGACCCTCGTATTAATTAAAAATATAATCAGTTTATTGTAATGATAAGTTGTAAGTTACACATTCAGTAACAAGGTAACAGGGAAACTCATATCCTTTAGTATATGCAGACTGGTTATAATAAAACACCCTGATGTGGCTTCATTTTTTATCACAGAAATATGATTTGTCTTTTTAGTGCTTGTAATAAAAGTAAATAACTTTGTAGGCGGTTTACAGTGTAAGTGAATGCTAGGCTTATCGACACCGCTTGGTCCGCACATTCCCAGAAATTCATTTCCTTGTGTTCTTCTGTTCTCCCTTCTTCATGGTTCAGGCACAGAGGAGCTCTCTGGCCATTTACATGACGGAGCACTTCTCCTCTGCTTTGGTCTTCAGCTCGGTGACGGTGGCTGAGGCCTTCTCCTTCAGCTGGTCCATGTCCATGTTCTGCAAGTTTTGAAGCTGGCCCATGATGGAGTCTTTGCCCTCCTCCTCCGTGGCGTCCTCGTCCACCATCTTGAGCAGCTCCTCGGGCACGTCCACGTCGTCCCCGGCTATCTCGATCATGTTCTCATCCTGCTCGCTCTGCAGACGACAACATCCGAGGACACGGTCAGAAACATTTCAGTGTGATTATTGATATTTAGGACAAAAAAGTCTAAAAGCTTATAAAGTACCACAATAGTCCTTATTTGGTATGCAAAATCTTAAGGAACAGGTCACAAGTTTGTTTTTTAGAGATTTTAAAAGTGGATTAAATTGGGATTTTCTTAGATTAACAGCATTTATTTAAAAAAGTCTCCATAATGTCACTTCAGTATAATATATATATATATACTGTACATTTTAAGTATACCACACATTTTTACATTTATTGATTAAAACAAAGATTGTATATTTATGGCATTGAATTATTATTTGCAGAAGTAAACAACCTAATTGACTGGCTGATTTAGAGGCCTTTTACAGGATTAATACATTTTCTGCCTGCCAGATTTCCACAACATACAGCTTCTCACTGCTGCACTCAGATCAGACAAACATAACCTACATAAACCTCATGTGTTGACCCCTCTTTGATTAATTATATTGTCCCCCGTTGATTTTATTTTAGTTCGAATGTAGCGCATTCAAAACTTTAAAATACAGCACATTTATTATTTTGGGTTTGAATTCAAATTATTAGCAAGCAATCAGGCAAACTGGGAAACCAACAAATAGCTGAACTCCAGGATCTGTTCTAATCCACATTCAAGTAGCCGCACTCCAGGACATTCTGCTGTCTGTATTTTCTACATTTTTGTGAATCAGCATCTCAATTTAAAGGCTTTTCAACAAACTCAATCTAATCACTTAATATCTGGGATTGTCATGCAAACTGTGATTACTTTAAACGTCAATCTGTGGGATTATCTCAGCCCTGCCTTAGCCTTCCCTCTCAGAATCCCAACCATAGTCTAAAGATATCTTCGATAGCATTGCACAAGACTCTAATTCCTTTAGACTAACTTCCTGTTTCTACTCATACTGTGCACTTGTACCACTGGAAAAAAAGAAATTCTAACTCACACATAACAGCATGTACATGTGTTGTGAACCTCCTACCAGTTCAAAGAACACACTCAATGCAACAGGATCCCTTTAGGTGCCTTATTGTTGTTGGAAATCCATCAGTTCTAATAAGCACATGTCATTTCATTGTCATTTGTTCTTTGTTCAAGCTGGCATGCAATGTAAACATCATTTATGGAAAATAATTAGATTTATATGTAGCCACCCGCCATTGTCCTCATCATACTGTATGTGTGTGGGTTCAATTTAAAAGACAAACAGTGAAAAGAAATGCATCTATTGTCTAAACCAGAAAAATGAACAATAGGGTGTCTGTTGTGTGAGAAGCCAAGGTCATCACTGCATTCAAATGAATAAAAATCATGCTATCAGAAAAGCTTTTGCTCTTTTGCCATAAAACCCCCCCACAAAGTTCATAACAAGAAAGTTTTCACCACATGATTAATTTACAGGATTAGGAGGTGTTTATCTTTAAACAGCTTAAATAAAATCCCAACATACCTTTTTAGCTCCCGCCATTACAGCTTATTTTTCTTTAACACTCCTCTAAAATTGTGCGATCGCTTGGTCTTTCTTAAAGCCTGTTCACATTGCCTGGAGTTCCTTAATGAGCCTGGGACACCTGCTCAGTGGCATTTGGCTTTGTAAGACTCATGGTGCAATACGGGACACATAGGCTAACGTCTCCAGGATGTAGTTTGAACGCCTTTCTCACTAATCTATTGGCATGGCTTCCGCCTGCTGTCGTCCAACCTGCAGCTGCCAAGTGCTGCTTTTAAACTCAACCGTGAAGCAGCTATTCACTGCTCGACCTGCGCAGTCAGAGGACACTTTCAAATCCACTTAATAAGGACTGTTGATTATAATTTGTGGTTGTAATTAAAAGACTGAGAAAAGGAGTATGTGATCTCATAGTGAAAAAAAAAGAAATTGATACATAAACTGCATTGTAGGTGTCTAGTTGAAGGAATTGATAACACTTTACTTTAATACCCCTATTTAGCATTTTTAAGCATATATAAACATTTAAAATGGGTTATAACACTCCATAACGTAGTTGTAATCAGACATTATTCTTTGTAATCAGGGCTGGGTAGTAATTGATTAATTTTCATCATAATTGCTTTATCAGATTACAAAAAATAAGTAACTACAATCAACCCAGATTACATTTGAAAAAATACGTTATTAGATTATAATTACATCATTACTTGATGACATTTTTGTTTATGTCTCTAAATATTTAAAAAAATTAGGAAACTTTTTTTTTAATGAATATGAAAAGGAAGAATATGTTCTACTGCTCATCAAAGTAAGTCACCCCTCTCAGGTTGCCAGTTTTGGTAATAATGACTTAATACTTTTTTTTCTTTTCTTTTTTAATGATGATAATGGAGTTTTTATTCATTTTTATTTACATTGAAAATGGAAGATGAAATCCTCCATGTGGCCTAAAACAAACAGCAGCAACAAAAACTTACACAAAAGAAACAGCATCCCACATGTAGGATACAAAGCACATAGTACACCTGTACTTTGTGCCCATACTGTTTTTGTAAGGGTAGTTTGATATTTGATTTGACCAACTGTAAATGCTGAATGACTTGTATTTGCATTGACAATGTTTTGAGATGTTTAAAGTGAAAAAAATAGTATTTGCGGAACCTTAAATTGTTTTGTAATCCAATAGATTATGTTACTAATCACACATTTTCACACATTTCAGAGTAATCTGACCCAACCCTGTTTTACAATGAGTTTGTCAACTATTGTAACTGTTGATGGCATTGACAAATGGAGGCTGGTATATAAACAGTATAATATAAATAACAATATAGTAAAACACAGTTGTAATAATGCAAAATATGTCTTCATAGTAGAAGAATAATCACTGATGAATACTGCACATTCACAAACACTTAGAAAATCCTTTATATCAGCTTACAACTACTTTGTAGTGTGTTATAAAGTGTTAATTATATATTGATATAGTTCTTATAAGTGCTTACGTATGTATGTGTTACATCCAAATAATTTAAGTCAACCATTATGTCTTTGTGTTCCTACTGAGAAGAGTTAATTAATGTATAGTAGTAAATGAAATTTCAAAACTCTTTACCTTTGGAAGCCTGTATTTTTCTCTGAGGCACACCCTTAGTGTTGCCCTCTCCGCCTTCTTGTGTAAGAAATCTGCATCTCTCTCCATCCTGAAATAGAAATAAAACATATTATTAGCACAGCCACCTCTATTGTTGGTCTCTGCGTAAAAATATTATTATTTTTAATCTCTCTCTCTCTCTTTTTGTTGGTAAATACAAAGGTAAAAGCTGCAAAACAATACCAGTCAGGTGGAATTTTGTGACCTTGTGTTTGTGCATGAACTCAGGTTTTTCAACAGCTCATGAGCAGCATATTAGATTTTTCAGTATTTTGATTTTCATGAAAAAATGTTTTTTTTCCACCAGTGGCTCAGTCTTGCTTTCATTTAATCTTAATCCAGCATGGTGCACACATACACATACAAACACCAGAGAGACAGTTTAGCTCAACACAACATTCACCAGTTCACCTGAATATCATTAAAGCAGGAAGTCATGTCTGCTCAAAAAGATTTATATTTAACCGATGAGGTCTCAATTAAGACTCTGTTAATTTGGAAAAGAACATTTTGTTTTTAGACAGGTTTGGATTCTTTGGCTTTTAATTTAAGATGGACTATTATAGTAAACTTCACAAAACTGATGATAATCTCCAAAAATCTTTAATAAAAGTATATTGCCAGTTTTATGTATGAGTTATAAAAGTTAGGACATTTTTAGGTGTAGTTTAATACAGCCTAATCTCTTGCTGAAGTGTGTAATAGACCCTGCCGATCCACTAAAGGATACTGTGCCACGTTTGCCTTGTCTAGGTGTGAAAAGTCCACATAGGGAAGTGATCAGGGTGGATAGAAGGGTCACATGCAGGAGTTTCACCCAGGAGACCGGATTTCATTTCCTGTGTAAAACCAAAAGCCAAAACTTTGACTTATTTTAACATACTGTACGTACGTTAACTTACGTTGCTATGTGACGTCACGTACGCACGTTTCATACTTAATTTACGTCAAATGCCGTGATATTTTCCTTGAACCTAACCAAGTAGTTTCGTTGCCTGAACCTAACCAAACTGCAACTGTCATATATGAAATGTTTCTCAGCAAGCTTTATTTTGAAAGTCTAGCCGATGTCGCGTATTGATCGCAGAATAAGAACGTGTACTTTTCACGCCTAGAGGCAAAATGTGACACTGACACTGTGGACCAGCAGGTCTATTACACATCTGGTTGTCTAATAAGGTTCTTGTTAATCCACTTGATGAAAACTGCTTCAATATTTGACTCTAGTTTACTTTTGTAGTTTTAACAGGGTTATGTGCAGTTTGGGAAAAGATCTAAGATTACGTAGACAGAAATCTGTAATGCATGCCCCCAAATATATTAGCCTTGGTAATGTAATAACTTTAATTACTAACTCCAGTGTTAGTCTATGTCCTTAAGATTCATAGAAGACAATATACAGTAAAGCTTAGACAATCAAACAGACTTTAATGTGAGATAAGTGTTAGAGGCTAATAAATGTTTTAAACTTTGAGTCAATTAATCAAATCCCATTTATTTAAGTCTCTGTGTTTCCAGTAGCCTGCACTATGTGAGACTCTCTATATTCCTACGTTCTCAAGGCAAGACTCGCGTACTTTCCCTCAGCTAATTAAAGATGGGATTATTAGGCCAGACTGAGTCGAGCAGATTTGCAATCAAGCCAAGACGCTACAACTTGAACTGTACTGAAACAACAACACAGTGGACTGTCTGACAAACCATCAACAAACTTTACATTTGGTTAAAATGCTTGTTCTGGCTGGACAGATTATACAGATACATGAACAAAGAGTCTTTCATGTTCTCTCCTTTTAATTTCCATCAAATGCTCGTGTGGATCAGGATTTGTTGCTGTAGATCTGAATATGTTACTGGAAATCTACGATTATGGAGACTGTTGTCATTTTATTTTTTTAAGTGAGGTCATTTCTCCAAACACGAGAGTGAGGAGGCTGGATTAATTTTATTATATAATGCAGGCTGACTAAATCTGCTTGATACACCAAAATCTACTCTGTTTCACAAAAGTCCAGATTTATCACATTTTCATTTCTAATTTTTCATTTTCTTTAAAAAAAATATATATATATTTACACAATTTCTTCAAAATTGACTTTATGATCACACGGTTGCTGAGTGGAAATTTTTATTATTTTATCGTCTGCTTTAGTGAAAGGAACTTTACACAAGACAAACTGACAATAATGCAGACAGAAACATGGTGGGGGACAAAACAAGTGACCTGCTGCTCATATTACTGTAAAATTTGAAAAGGCAATCAAAATAAATTCAATATGTATTCCATAGAAAATAAACTAAAAGTGATAATGAAATACTTTGCAGAAATGTCTGTCTCTATATTGTGGAAAACTAACTGTCCTTCAATGTGGACTCAAAACTAGAATATCTAAAAGGATGATAAATGTAATTTTGCAGAAATGTGATTGCGTTCCTTTGCTGCACCCCCACACCCCCTTCGTAACCATTTGATTTTTAGTGTTTCAGCTTAAATATTCCAGCATTTACTGCCCTAAAGTCCAGGTTTTTGAGCTGCCGTTTTACAATTCTTTACCCAGTTGTGTTCAAAAAGAAACAGTCCCTCAAAATGTTACCTAAAAATGCTTTTGATGCAAAAACAGATTACAGATTATGGGAGATTATCGATCCAGGTCCAGCATGACCTTTAGCCTCAGTGGGTTATTACGCCGGAAATTCGGGAAAAAAGGGAAAAGATCCACTATGGTGGTACCACTGCTGTGACCTTCATGCATCTCTCCAACACACAGCTTGCCCATTGTAAGATCATGAAAATTATAAATACACTTTCATGAGTTCACATTTCTTTATGTTTGGATTAAAAATATGGTTAAGTGTGGTACAAAAGAGGGGGGAAAGTAAACAGTGAAGGGCTGTAATGCCGTAGAAAACAGCTTGTCAAGGTCAGATTGCACATTCTGCAGCCATACTGTTTTCCGATAGGCCACCGGCATCAATTCAAAGTGGAGAACAGTCTTTGTTGCTACTTACTTCTCCTCCACCAACTGTTTTTGGTACTCTTCATACTCCTCCCGTGTCATCCCTGCTGCTTTGGCTGGATCTGAGGGGGCGGCCTCCTCTTCTTTGTCACCTCCACCACCAAGACCCATTCCTGACAGGGGGTTCCCAATCATGCTCTTGAGCAAGAAAGCCATCTCGAGTCGTGTGACTGTTTTACTCTACGAGGATTGAGAATATTTTTGTCGGTAAAAGGATGCCGCTCCCTTTATGGTGCCCTCCGGTTCGCCTTCCTATAGCTGTCAAATCCAGTGGTAGCTCTCTTGCTAACCTGCTGCTTGACTATGGAGCCAAGGACACACTGACGACAAGCAACAGACACATACACATCCTTACACACACACGCACACACAACATTTTGCCTCGGCCATAATCTGGATTTAATCCTCCCTGCTCCACTATGTTAAGAGGCAGATGGCCTGTTTTCTCTCTATTTTTAAATCGTGCAGATCTTTGTAGATGTTTCTCTTCATCAATTTGGACACTTTGATGCATTCTTTGGAGGAACTATGTGCAGCACTCATCGTAAAAATGGTTTTGGATTTGGGTGTCCTCAGTTTGGGGCCATACATATGCTGCTTCCGCCCACTTGTGCCTAATCATATTAGTAAAGTACGGATCGGCCTGTGTGCAGCTTATACTGCTGAGACCAAGCAGAGTAGAGAGAGAGAGAGGAGCGGGATTAGAGTCTTGTTTATCCCCCACTGGAGCCATCGTTCATGCCGTGCTATTGTTCAGTGGGAGGATGATTGATGGGAAGATGAGAGATGGGGCGGAGACAGCTCTCATTTCATTTCACCCTATCACTCCATCACTATCTGCAAGCTTGGTGAAGGACTTGTAGATTACCCGAATATTGTTGAGCCCCCAAACGTGTCAGAAATGCTCATCTGTAACCATATTTCAATATCTTACATGTAAAGGCTTGTTTTTTGTAAGATCACTCCAACAATACTACAATGCACTTTCCATCAACTCTAATGGGTTTTAAAGAGTATACGGATAAATAAAATATATGCAAAAGCAAGGTATAAGGTTATTCTTGAGTTTATTTGATACAATCAAGCAGCAACAGATAACGTAGGGATTGTTCGAGAAGTGACATGCACCAAAAGTTCCTGCACAGACTGAGAACACTGGGCTGCAAGAGGTTTTAAGTGTGCAAAGAAAAGTTTCCTCAGTCAATATGTTTTATGAGCTTTACATTCATATACAGTGGTGTGAAAAAGTGTTTGCCCCCTTCCTGATTTCTTATTTTTTTGCATGTTTGTCACACTTAAATGTT
>JBBPCS010000729.1:3376061-3399564 GCA_037974645.1 Hollardia meadi
TTCAGCCATTCAGAGGTGGACTTGCTGGTGTGTTTTGGATCATTGTCCTGCTGCAGAACCCAAGTTCGCTTCAGCTTGAGGTCACGAACAGATGGCTAATATATATTTATGGATGAAATTATAATGAAAATAAATTATTCCCCTTGTTGCTGGGGACCCCCTGAAGGTCCCTGGACCCCACTTTGAAAACCTTTGTTATGCACTTTTCATTATTAAAGCAATACTGTTGGAAAAATATAAATGGCCAGACGAAATATTGTAAAACTGAGAACATATACTGTAGCTTGATTAAGTGCTTTTACCACCCAGAGCTCTCTGTTAACCCTTAACCTGACCAGAGCACAGAGGTCTATCTGTGCCCAGTTGAGATGTGGTATCCTGCCTGTGTACACCTGTGTGATTTAGGACAGGTTGAAAATGAAATGCGCTTCTCGCTCTACTGTCCTGTATCTCATAAAAGATATAGGCTTTTTCTTACATGATCTGCAGAATGCCCTGATTTCTTTATCTTGTCTGATGTAGACTTCAGTGCTACCTTTGAGGGCCCTAATCTGTAATGGCAAAGAATAATATATATGAATATAATAACCTTTTTGGCACAATTTCTATTATATACTGCATCATCATCACTTGCTGCTCTTCTTCAGTAGTGCAATTATTTGCCTTTTCTGTGAATTTAAAATCAAATCTATCTACTGTAGCTGCTAATTGGAATAAACTGGAATCATGAAAGATGTTCATAAGACAAATCATTCAATGCAGAGGCATCTTGTGGGGAGTGTGTCTGACATGACAAAAAAATATGCTGACACCACAGTGTAGTTTGTGTTTTCTGTTTATGTAAATTGTTCAGGTAGAGGATTTGTCAGATTCTGACATGCTTGACTCAATCAAAACAGATAAACGTAAAGTAGAAATCTGCTCTGAGTTCTCATCACCAATAGTTCAGCATTATTTCATACAAAATTGCACATTTCAAAACAGCTTTTTTTTTTTGTTGTTGTCAGTTCAGTTTCACAGAAAGGGAATGTGCCAGATTTCAACTTCTGAAAAAACAAAATGCAATGATGTAACCATGTTACATAATAAGACTCACACTGGCATTCATACACAACAATTTACTGATCAAATTAAAAAAATCTGCACTGAATTAAAATAAACCAAATTTTTTTCAAGTACAATAACTTACAATCTGACAACAATGAAAAATGACATTCCCTCATGTACACACTTTGATTCCAGAACTTAATTTAATCAAAAGAACTTCTTTGCTGCTGCTTCTTGTTGACTCCTGCGAGAGAAAACACAAAAGCATTACAGAGCTGTTTAAATCCAAAAGACACACGTACGCATGGGCCCAAATAAAACCGATGACGTCTTACTTGTACATGATGTAGCAGAAGAACAGGACCGACTGGACGACGATGAAGATTGCAAAATGAACGGTGGACAAGCAGGAAGGCATGGGAGGGACCTCGGGGCACTTCACAACCTTCTCAGCAGGATTCTGTGTGTGAAAAACAAGCTCAGTCAGCTGTATTGTGACCCGTTTTATTAGCCGTTCTAAGTGAGACCGCACACTCCGATCCAAACCTGAGCATTACGTTGAACCAGGTGCTCCACGTCCCTTTTGACCGTGTGCAGATGCTCCTTGATGTCGTTGAAGTGCTGCATGGTCTCATATGTTCCCATACTGCCTGCATTGCCCTGGTGTTGGGCTGAGCCGATCTGTTTCAGGGACTCGTAAAAGGAGTTTCTGCAGTGACAAAGACAAGATGCACTTTACAGGCTGGAGAGCCACCAATGTGCAAAAAACATTCATACCGCAACTGGCTCCCCAAAGAACTGAATAATCTATAGTGCAGCAGCCTTTTAATACCAAATAAATATCTCAGCAATATAGCCAAAATGTTTACTTTTCACAATTTGACACATGTGTTGAGTGCATTCATGTTGGGGAAACATGGTGTGCAGTGAATATGCTGTGTGGTATCGTTTATTTACAGTAATACAAATTGTCCAAAATTAATCTTTTAATCCCTATTCACTAGAGGCTCCATATTCTCAAAGTTTGAAAAACACGAAATTACCATCTGATAAAAGAGGTCATGATTGCTAAATTAATCCCTTATAAAAACATGTTCTTACAACAGATTACAAGTACACAGGGGTTAAGAAACAGAGCAGAGGGAGACATTATCTACAGTAAGGGATCTATCAATGCGAAAAACAGAATTAAAAGAAGTGACTGAAAAATAAAACAAAAACAGGATTATTTGGAAGGAAATCATTTGGTCATTGTAAATGTATTGCAGTCTTTCTTCAGGAGTGTTGAGTCAAGAATCTTTCTGTCTGTCCAAAGTGAGAAAAGGAGAGAAAATGTTTAAAACGACTAAAATAAATGCTGATTTCTGAATCAATTAAAAAGGAGACAGTCCACTTAAAGATCTGGTTCTTTAGGAGAGAAAAACACCGTCTTAGTGTGGATGAACTCTCAACACTGGTACTTTTTTTCATCATTACTGGTTGGTTACTCACCTACTTATTTGTCACAACTGGGGAAATGGAGTTGGGGAAAAGTGGGCATCTTTCAAAGTCACAGGAATTTTAGTATGGAGTTTCCTCTTTGTTTTTGCCTAAACAGCGTTCCTTTGAACTACACAACGAGGAAAACGAGGCAAAAACCAGTTAAAGTAGTTGCTGGGAATGAATAGACGGGTTTTCTTTTCTGTCTATGATGTGTTTAAATGTGGGCTGAGGAAAGAGTTTCTACACTGTGATGAGTTTTGCCGACACACCTACCCACAGTATCTGTTCACGCATGAGCACAATGTGCAGCTTCCACACACGCTCACACTGAAGAATTACCAGTAATACTGGACCTAGTATAAATATTGTATTTTTGTCTAATTTTAGTGCATTTACTGCAGTGTTTGTGACAATATTTACACTGGTGCATCTACATAACTGAGGTGTAACCTGAGACTGGATGTAATGTCTTTATGAAACTTTCAAACAACTCATATTCTACACGTTTAAAGGAACGACTTTCATGTCTGTACACTAAATATGAAGCTACAGCCAGCAGCCGTTTAGCAGGTTTAGCATAAAGACTGGGAACGGTAAAAAAAAAAAAAAGTCCTTGCAGCACCTCTAAAGCTCAGAAATTAACATGTTATGTATCGTTTGTTTATTCTGTACAAAAACCTGTAAAAATTACCATTTTTGATCAATGCCAATGCAATCCAAACTCATTTCTGTCATGGCTCACCAGTAATACGACGTGAAATCTGTATGGTCACCGTCAATTTCATCAGCGAAAGACGTAAAAAAAATACAGTTTAAACCATCCTCAGAAGAAAATGAGGATGTCTAAGCCTGGATCATATTTCTCAACAAAATGCAATTTCTTAAACTTGATTACTCACAGGGAGAAAGCAATAAGTTTCCGTTATCATCTTAAACACATCTAAGACGATTATAAAGAAAAAAAAAGTGACTTGACAAATGGAATTCCAGCAGCGTAAGTAGGAAGGCCCTTAGGGGGGGATTGTGACAAGAAATCAATCGGAGGTAAACTATGTTTTCACTGTGTATGACAGATGTATTTAAAGACTACTAATCTGATAAGGACAAAATGGTGCTAAGATGTGGCCTTTTCTTGCTCGGCCACATGGCTGAGGTCTGAAAGGATGGACAGGGATGACATATAAACAAAATCTAATTTGTTTCACAGAGAGGGGGGAAAAAACAAAATCTCCCTTGAGAAAGTAAGTGAGCATTTATTAAACCCTACATCTAATCTTCATCTGCTACAAGTGACCCATTTATGAGCAGAACGGCCTCCTTGGATATTCAGAGAGTCTGAGATGGAGTCCTATCATAAACTCTGTGTGAAAGATGGGTCAGGATAAACTTAATCTACAAAGTAATACAGATCGGTTGTGCACATTAGCACATTAGAGGGAGCAGCTGCAGCTTTTTTTTTTTTTTTTTGCAGGGTCTGTGTCAATCAGCTTACTCCTGTGCACTGCACCGCCTTATCTTAAAATTGCCACTCGGATAATGTGCTTTCTTAAAATGGAATAATCACAGAAACGCTGTCTTTTCCTGCCATCTATACAATATAATTCACTTAAAGAAGCGTTTAGGGTAGAATTAGCAAATAAGACACATGTAAGTGAGAGTCTGGGTCCATGTGAGTAATGGGTCAACAATATAATAAGGAAAATCATATATGCAAAGTAATTTGAGCATGAATGTCCTGTTGGATTTAGGGCATATAAACAGCTTGGTTCTTTTATGATACATGAGACTAAGAGATTAATGTTACATAAAATAAAATCTTTAATATCTTGCGATTTTGATTAATTCGTAATGCAGATGGTGTGTTAAAATTAAGACGCACAAAGTGCAGCGACAGGGACAAATATGCCATTATCGAAAATAAACCCAATTTCTTTGTTTACACAGTTGATATTTAAAAAAAAGGGCGCAGAGTACTGAAGTAGGACTTTTCTCGACATTTAAACACACAAGTCAGAAACGTCGACAAGCTACAGACTAGTTGGATAATTCATAACTTCATCACTGGTGAAACTGAGAAAAACATGAATATAAAATCCCCTCACAAATCTAAAAGAAGCGGTTCTGAAGAAGACTTTTTTTTTAATCCTTCGCGTGCTCACAATGACTAAGCCCACAAGCACCTTAGGCAAGCAGTACATAAGCACAAATATGTTATTGACTCAATACAAGCTCTAAACATCAAAAAATTACATTCCGTACACCTAATCAGGCTTACTTACTGTTAAGTACCAAAATCAAACTGTCCTCTGAATCTTTTTCATGGAAGGCACACTATCATAAAATCTCTTAAGCTGTATTATCTTAAAAAAAATCTGTGCAGGTTTGCCATCTGAGAGAGCAAAGGAGACCATTTTTAAAATTACAGATGAAGATTACAGCTGGATATTACTGTACCTATCGTGCTGCAATTACTGTGCGTTTCAAAAATAACAAAATTCTTATTCATGGAGACAATTTTTTTTTTTTTTTAAAAACTGACTTTCTTATTCAGTCACCTTCTGGGTTTCATAATAAAATATTTAAGCTGCAGAGGATACGTCCAAACTTCTGCAAGAAAGTCCTGCTTTGACATCAGGTCAACGTTATGCGACTCCTGAATTGTTTTATTTTATTTCAGAGAAAAGAAATGAGTGAAATGGTTTATGGTTCATTTATTGCTGAGGCTTTTAATGCGTGTATGCACGTGCACATGACTGACGAAGGAGCCGTTACTGCAGCTGGATTATCAGGCGGGCAGACACCTGCGACGTTGCAGCCGCTGCTCCTGAGATTAAATATTATTTGAGGGGTTTAACCACAGGGATTTCCCTTGTTTTTCTGGAGTATCACGGATCTATCTCTATGTTTGTTGCAAAAACAACAGCTAGTTTTTTTTAGTACTGACCGAACGTCAACAACGATGAGACCGTTGTTACTCACCTCAACTCGTTCAGATTTTTGAGAACCTCCTGCTGGGTGGCTAAAACAGAGCCCAACTGTTGTTGACTGGCAGTGTCCAGCTAAAAAATAAATACAACAGAATGGCCTGAAGGTTGAACAGTGTTGATGCTTGATAAACTTGTCATGAAAGAATGTCAGAAACTTCAGCAGGAGTACCAAAAATGACTGTAAAGTGAAAGCAGTGGGTTGCCAGGGGTCTTTTATGATCCAAATACATTTTTAAACAAAAAGACTAGAAATTCATCTAAACCTTGTAGAAGCAAAACCACTCACGATTATTCAGAATATGAAAGGATTTTTAGTCCCGTGCACATCTGGTGTGAACCCGTCTCTTTGCAGTGGCATTGCTCACCTGTCCCGACTCGACGGTCGTCGTTTTCTTGGCGACCTCATCGGTGATGACAGAAACGTATCGCCGCTGCTCGTCCAAGATCATTGCGAGCTGCCGGTGCAGCTGTTTGATCTCCAGGTGGATCCGGTTCTGGCCTTCAAACACCTGACGGATCTCCCGGTCGTTCACGCTCTCGTACAAGTCCTCAACTGAAGTTGGATACAAACACGTCCAAGATTACAATAAAATAAAAATAAAATCTACACAGAGATAAAGACTTAAAGAGGCATTTGTATGTAATGTTTAGGCATGTCACTTTTATGATTTATATTTTCCAAACAATGTTACTTAGATTGTTCAGATAATATAGAACATGTTACAGTTCTACAGTATTCTTTTTTTCTCCAATACATTTAACACAATCAGTTGAGGTCTCATTAAACTAACTTGGCTCTCCTTGGACATCTGGGTGCTCTTTCTGAAACTCCTCTTTCTTTTTGTCGAGCTCTTGCTGGAAGTTCTGAAATTCCTCCTGGTACTTGTCCTTCTCTTCTTTAGGAATCTCGGATTCAGGTGGGGGCTTCAATGGGAAAGACAAAAAAACCCAACCCTCTCTCAACTCAACAGAGCTTGTGCATACAGCTATGTTGTGCACATGCATGCATGCAGCACACAGTGACACACACAGCTACAGAAAAGTGAACCACGCACGCACGCACACGCACATGCACACACGCACGCACACGCACATGCACACACGCACACACAGGATTGGGATAAGTATTAGGACTCTAGGAAGATGTAGTTACCGGTTGCTGGCCTGGCTCTGAGAGTCTGAATAACAAGAAGGACAAAACATCGTGGTCATCTGATGGAGGAAAGAAATGCTGAGTTAGAAAATAACAGAAATAAACATATTTAAAATGATGGCAGCACTTTACATTACAGCACAGCAATATCAGATCTATAATCTATTAAGAGAAAAAGGTAATACTGGGTGGCAACACAGGTAATATAAGGTAATGAGCAACACTGAATCTCTTTAATAACAAAGCTGTAATAGGGTAACAATAGTTACAATTACTATAATTATGTTGAATCAGGGTAACAAACAATAATAATGTGGTAAGATCAATGTAAAATTTTTTCATAGAACAATATTGGGGATGATGTTAAAGAGGTAGTTCACCCCAGAATCAAAAATACATATTTTCCCTGTTATTTAGCGTTATTCATCTAGAGAGATGTCTGCCTCCTCTAAAATGTAATAGAACTAGACGGCACTTCACTTGTGGTGCTCAAAGCGCCAAAAATATTAAGTTTAAAAACTCAACAGCAGTGTCTCTTTCCAGAAATCATGACCTGGTTACTCAAGATAATCCACAGGCCTTGTTGTGAGGAGTTTAATGCAGGAACTGTTTTCTTTCTACCAAACTACACCGTATCACTGTTGCAGAAGGACGAGACGCTCCTGCTTGTGACGGGGCGGGATGTAAACATCGATGGCGTCCTCCTGGGCAGAGCTGTAACGTTAGCTAGCTAACATGAATAGATGCACACTTCTGTGCAGCGATACGGAAAGAAAATACATGAAACTGCTCACAACAAGGTCTGTGGATCATGAAAGAAACATTGCTGTTGAGTTTTTCAAATGTATTTTTTTGGCCCTTTGAGCACCACCAGTGAAGTGCCATCTAGTTCTATTACATCCAAGAAAAGGCAGACAAGTCGATATCTCCAAAACTTGGCAACTCGCACCAAAATATCTAGATGGATAATTAGGCTACTACAGGTGAGAGGAAAAATATGTATTTTTGATTTTGGGGTGAACTGACCCTACTCCTGGAATAGTGTCACAAAAAAACTCTCTTTCTATTTATTTTCTAATCTTAAATCTTACTTTAAAATAAACAGTCCTGACTTGGAGTAGTGCTGATTTTAAGCTGAATTATATACTGTTTGCACGCCACAGCAGTTGTATTAATGATTGCTGCATTCCACTTGGAGGAGCTCCTGCTATTGTGCATGCTGGTTCACTGTTACACTTAATGGAACTGAGCCGCTGTTACTGTTCTGCTCAACTCTGCTCAGCCTGGACAACAAATGTGATTTCTGAATGACTCAAAGGAAGTCTGTAGAGGTTTAGTTGGAGGACTACAGAGAAATATGGCTATTTTTTTGTAAACGTTACTCACATTTAACTCACAACTTTAAGGGTTTTTAATACAGGGAATAAAACGATACCTGCTAAACCACCAGTGGCGGCTGAAATGCCGAAGAAGCCGTCGCTGGGAATGACCATGTTGTCCACCTTTGCGCAGAACTCGTAGTCCTCTTTGTCTGGAGTGAAGCCATTGTTGATCATCACCTGAGGAGGAGGACAGAACAATGATGCAGCTAAACTGAATACCCCTGACTGTGCTGATAATCAAACATTATGAGACATTATTAAGATCAGCACCGTTGGCTGATGAGTGCCAATTGTTAATGAGGTCGAATTGCCTTTGTTGTCTTCATGTAAGTAATAACTGAGTGTTTGTCATTCCTCCTACCGTCAGTGTCTTCTTGTAGTACGTTATTTTGGCTCTGACAGGATACGGTTTGTTGCGGAAGTCTCGTAAACAAGTACCGAGGGCCTGTGTGCTGCCGTCACTGGATCAAAACAAGGAGACATAATATAGCATGAGTGTGAAGAAACACAGTACGATTAAAGTTAAGTAAATAAGGAAATAACATTAATGCCCATGTATATTTTTTTTGTGAATTCTAAGACAAACTGGAATGGCACTGAAAAAGTGATTTAAAGCTTTCACTGGCCACGGGGGAGATTAGAAAAGATAGAGGATTATTTACTTTCCAAGCAAATATAATCATATTTCCTAATCTTCTTTAACTTGCAAAAATTTGAGTTGGTGACGACATCGGAGCAAAGCAAGAGAAATGTTTACTTACTTTTGGTGGTCATAAACAAGTTTGCCGTTGTTTCCCACAACAATTATAGCTGGGTTATTTTTCTGAAACAAAGATGAGAAAACCAGAGAGAAAGAAACGGCATTAATCCTTTTTTTTCATCTATAGAAGAGATATAGGCTTTGCTTTTAAGTAATCTTATTCAAAAAAATATCAAATCCCACACCTGAGCACAAATAATAAACACATGTGATGTAAACAGACCTATGAAAGATTTGTTTTGCATGGCAGAAATGGAATGAGATGCTTTTCTTGAGCAACAACGGACAGAAACAAAGACTGAATTTAGCAGCGAGTCTCTTTGGCCGGCCTGCTTTGAACACAAATACTCCCAATGAGTCAAGGAAACTTTTTGGAAACACACAGACATTAACAGCTGGTTAAACAGTTGTTGGTAATGAGACGTTGACACCAACCTTTCCATCGTTATCAAAAGAGTCGAAGAAAATTCCGATTCCGTTCCACTGGTCGGCGGCGCCGTACACTGGACCGTCGAGGCCTTGAGTAGAGGTGAACCACACAGCCTGTTAGACACAGAAAATGTGGCGCCAATATTAGTTTCTTTTAGCACCTTTTATAGCTATAACAGCTAAACAAAAGTATAGTTACACAAATTATAATTTAAGTCTCACATTTCAAGTCGAGGGAAGTTTAGTTGAAGCTGGCTCGAGATGTTTGTGCTGTCAGTCATGTAGCCCTGTGGGTATGACACACCTTTTGAAACAGGATGTGCACCTTTCCTTCAAATGCTCCTCTGTGTCTGACGATGTAGTTGGAATAGCAACATGTGCTCAGTGTTGTACAGTGTAATTTATTTTACCGATGTGACATGAATGGGGAAGTTGTCAGCTCTCATTCTAATATTTATTTCTCACGTCAACATGTCGGGTCAACATATAGTAAGGTTTGGTTTGGGGGATATTAACCTCTTTTTAATTTAAACTATGTTGATTTGCTCTGCCCACATAAAATATAACATTAGTCTAAAATAAGAAAGGTTTGCTTAAGAGTTAGACTATGAAATATCTGATTAAAGCATAACAAATCAAGAATGTCATGACACTTGATGCTTCTGTCACAATTTGGTTGTTTAACTGTAGTGTAGATACGGTAAGCAGTGTGCTCCTGAGCAGGGTGAATGGTTCTGAACTTACAGTATAATACATGTAAATTAAACTTTGAGAACATCTGTGATCAGAAGTACATTAATAAGTTGTGCTGTAGGCCTATAACACATTCCACGACTGCCTCAATAAGCAGCACAGAAACTTCAGGCCTCCTTACCAAACCGTCCGCTCCCATTCGGCCTCTCCCAGACACTCTGAAGGTCACCTCGGCCTCCCAGTGCTCAAAGTTGACTCTGTTTTTCGTCCATACGGAGCCCCTCTGACTCCTGAGGGATGGTGTGATGCGCACCTGGTCTGCACTGGGAATGGCATCTGGGATGGAGAGGAAAGATGGAGGACATGACATAGCATGTTGAGTTTGTTGTTCTCTGTGGTGACAGATTTTCAGACAGTTTTCTTTGTAACTCCTTATTTCGCCGATGTGACAAAGCTCATTGCAACGAACTAGTATTGTTTCTTTAAAACAGCCTTAGTGTTTTGGGTTGGTGGCCGGCCTGTCCAACCCAAAGTGTCAGTATATTTTCACTAATTGATATTAATCAGAAAAACCCTGGTTGAGGGCCAGTATGTTATCTTTTACCTAATCCAACCTTGCTGTGGTATGCACGAGAGATGCACGATATTTATCGGACCGATTAATTATCGGCCGATAATGGGGAATATTAGCTGATAAGTAGAGCCGATAATACGAAACAAGATTGCCGTCATTGACTTAACAAGCACAGCGACTAAACGCTCTGATACAGACCTGTGTAGAGCCACACAGTGTAGACTAGAGAGACCAACGTCTTCCCCTCAGCTGTGCAGAAACTCCAGGTTATGAACTTCTTTTTAAGATACAAAAATGTGAAATTATGATGCCATGAGAAGCGGGCAAGTATCGGTTATCGGCTGAAAAAACAAACAAAAACATATCGTGCATCCCTAATAGGCACTGATCAATGTAATCTTAAGTAATTTTTGCAAGCAGAAAGAAAACTAGTTTCAGCCTCTAAATTGCTGCTTTTCTTGGTCTTATGCGACAATAAACTGAATACCTTCACAGTTTTGGACTCTTTGTTGGACAAAACAAACAACTTGGGCTGCTTGTTAGCCGAGAGGTTTAAAACGCTGACCTAATCATGACTTCCTCAGTTTGAGCTAAAGTTTAGTCTCCCCTTGCTTCCTTTCCTTTCATGATTGAGGGTGTTTCCTGTCACCTCTATATTGTCATCTTTCTAGCAAAGGAAAGAAAAGAAAATGCCCACATTATAATTTAGGATGTCACCTCTGAATCTGGGATATCATGATGGACGTTCTTATTTTTTGGACTAAATAATTAACTGTGAAACTAATCTTAGTTACAGCCCTAGATCAGCACTGTAATCTCCTGCTGCTCTTATTGAACGCTCATATCTGCAAGTGGACAACTCGGTGTGATGCAAGAATCCAAAGGCCCATTTGCTGCAAGAGGAAAGTTCAACACTTGCAGTTGCATGTGTCTGCACATATTCTCACAGCAGTCTGGGCCTTGAAAGGACTGCTTGAATATGACTGCACCTCTTACATCAAGCTATGGTGCTAAAACGTATTCACTGTTTTGTACACTTTTGAATGAACACATCAAACCGCTGTCATTTCTCCACATCCTGCTGAACGGCGTCCGTTGCAAACCGAAAACAGGAGCGACCTCGGCTGTCACCTCCGGAGTGTTCAGTTAAAACCCGAGAGATGAACGCCGGGTCTGTGATGTTGACAGCTGGGCACAAACTTACTTCCAGTGTGGATCCAAAACGGGATACTGCCGTCGGTTTGAGACAAGTGCGGTCCTTTGAAGCTGTATTTGTACTCGAAACGGCGGTGAGGAGGTTCTTCCGACGTCGAGGCACCCGCGGCAACATCGGCGAAACTGCAGTGAAATATTAACGCTGTGAGAAAAGTTAATATCAGCGCGCGAGCATTAGCAGCCGGACGCCGTTCTACAGACACCGCCATGTTTCTGTATCACTGCTGACGTAGCGCTGCCGAGTCCACGCGCATGACGGGATGCCTGTAGGGCCAACAGGGCGTTTTCTCATTGGATGATAATTTTTGGGTCCTATTTCTCTCTTTTTGTCTTCTCCTTTTTTTTTCCTTTTTTTTTTTTTAGGTTACAGCTCAGGTTGACACGAGGATCTCTCTACATGAGTCACGTTGTCAAGTAAATAAATAAAACATGCAGACAGCACACGTACATGCCACCTCTCATACATACAGTATGTAGATGCTGAAGCAACTTTACCATTAAGCTTATATTTTTTAAATCATTTTTCAATCTTATGCTTTTGTCATTGTGTATGTTTGGACTTTTTTACTTGCACCTTTTTGCGCTGTATAATTTCCTACTTTCTACTACATCTGTTGCACAACAATGTCCCTCTGGATTAAAAAAAAATATTACATGCATTAGAGCTGCAGAAAACCATCTTTTGATCGTTTATTTATCTGCCAATTACTTTACTTTATTAATACATTTATTTTTTTAGCATATAAAATTTCAGAAAATAGTGAAAAAATGCCCATCATAACTTTCTAAAGCTTAAAGTGATGTCATTAATGTTAAATGTCTAATCAATAGTCTAAAAACCACTGATATTAAATTTACTGTCATATAAAATAAAGAAGCAGTCAAAAAGTACTCAAAAATAGTACTGGAACTGGGCATTTTTCCATTTGTGTGTGCTGGTTCACTGTCACACAGTCATGGCTTGCAGGGGCACTTGATAAGAATGGTGCCATTGGTGCTTTTTTCCGACTATGACAAGTTAAAATGTCTGCAGTGAAAAAGGCCTGTTGCAAATTTATTAGTGAGGACACACTACGACAGTATAAACTAAAGCAGGTTGTGCATTGTTATTTAAATATAAAGGTGTAAAGTTCTCTCTAATCAAACAAATGGACACAGAAAATTTGGGGTCATGGCAGCATAGTAACAATGGATGTGGGCGACCAAATGGCAAATAATGTAGCTACCATAAAGTGCAGTGTGTACTCATGCGAACATGGAGGTGACAGGGTGCAAGCAAAATGCACAAATGTACAATAGCAAATGTTTGCCCTTGGGGCCCCTGATAGTTTAATCTGACTATATAGCTACATGTAGGTATTGCCATATTTGCCCAAAAATGGTTTTGCAGTTTCGATTGTATATAAATCATGAAAGCTTAAAAATTTATGAGATTTTGAACATTGATATATCGGCAGCAAACAATTTGTTATGTAAAGACTATAGTGGAATAATGGCATCCTGAACAGAGAATGACATCACACTCCCTGAGTGTGTTGTAATCTGAGTTTTTCTGTTCTTTGTTTTGGTAACTGGTCTGGCTACATGTGCACGTTAGTCCTCACAGAGGGGTGGACTATGAAGCAAGATTAATGGGTTAGCGAGGTATGTTGAGTCTAAAGCCTGGGTTTACAGTGTCACAAAGGTAGCTCTCTTTTAACCTTGTTCGATCACCATGGTAACTTATGCTGAACACATAACCTGGTCCATTTTGTGCCACTGCATCAGAGGGAACGTTAGCTAGCTGCATCACATGTTAGCTAATAGTGGCAGAAGATGTCTTTTTCAAATGTAAACTGATCATTAAAATTATGCATTTTAATTTGACATTTTTTATTTATGTGAATTCTTAAGCACCATTAGATATAAATATCTTTTAGATCACAAAAAAATAATTACAATAATCTAACCATTTGGCAGTACCACTGCCTCCGTGACCCCACTATCTCTTGTGTTATTTCAGTGGGGAAAATAATAGCAAAATCATTTTTATACGTAAAGAATTGCGTGTGATGTCTGACACCTATCCTTATTACTCCTGATTAGCTCATGCACCTACAAAGTTAATAGGAAACCATATTATATATCATCTACAAATAACTGGAAAGAGACCCACCATGTAACAAGGAGCAAACACATCAGGTCCACACAGGTTTTCGTCCTTTCGGATGCTGTATGACATGTGTTGTTCTGGAAGGGCTCGTAAGCCTGCACCAGGTCAAGGAAAGGTTAGGTAACATAACCTCGCTGGCTGCAGGAGCTTTCACTGCAGTCTGAAAGCCTCAGTGGGAGGCGGGAGATGACACAATTATGTGGCACTCACTTTTTATTTACTCCTACCAGCTTCTTCGTATTGCTCATGGAGGTGCAGCATCACTCACTGTGAGGGCCTGTGATTATGGGTTCAGGAACGAACCCCAGAACAAAACAGGCTATTGTGGTGACGCTAATCTGGGGGTTTGGACCATTCTGGCAAATGATCAGCAAATCGGCAAGGACTCATCTGCACTGCAGGTTTACAGTGATAAGCTTTTATGTTGGCATAACTATACACACAAGGGATACTTTTTCTTAATCAACACATACATGAACATAAATGATCTTTACTTTTTAGGTACTTTTTTGCTTTTCAGGAGTTAACCACTGAATCATGTCTCGCCTTTACATAAACACTCATATCACAGGCACACAATAGATGTGCTTTTCAAACAAAACGGTTTATTTATTTTGTAGATACAAGAAATTGCTAATCATATTACAAAAACTGTCTTAGTCTGTCTTAGGTAGCTTAATCTGTTGTCTTCTGGGCAAAAATGTTTCATTTGTGTTCTTTTTGATCATATTTCAAAACTAAATAATAATAATAATGGTATGAAAATATAATAAATATATATTGTGTATTATCAAAATGGATATCTCCCTCTGTTGTTATAGCCAGTTGATAAGAAGAGTTTTTTTTTTCATCTGTGAGGTTTGATTTGCCAGTAACGAACTTACATTTAGATCATTTTCACAAACTAGTTGCCCTTCATGTGTGAGAATCTAATGAATCCACAGTGTACTAAGATAGATGATTATATTTTTATTGTACCGGAATGACAGAAGATAATTGTGCAGCTAAAAAAGAATGAATAACTATGACAAAATATGTTTCCCTCTTCATTTTGAAGGGGTTGATGTCAAGTGCAATAATAAATTCTACTCTACACTCTCTAGTGTTTTAAACAGTGTAGATGATCAGATGAGCCTGAACGTATGCAACTCTGAAAAGTCCTATATTAGAAACGTCTTAATGATCTCTAAGAGTAGAGACAGAGCATGAAAAGCACCTTTAAAAAATCTCCAACAAACCATCAGAAAGAACACTAGACACTCTAAATGGAGTACATTAAATGATAAATTAACATTTTAAAACTCATGAAATCTCACAGGTTTGCAGTGAGAGCAGAGAAAAGAGGAGCCTCTGTCCTTTTGTCTGAGGAAGTCCTCATTAAGAGAGTTAAACTACACACTTGTTAGGAAATGTAGGATTTAAATAACAACAGGCAATGCTAATGGATCCATTTAGGGGCGGACAATGGGAACCTGTGGGATGTTAATGGGTCACTGAGACTGTGAATAGCCTATCACATGAGTCAGCACAAATATTTGGCCAGTGAATTATACAACGCTGTAGTAAACGTATCTTGGAAGTGACAGGTAGTTGATCTGGAACCTGGACTGTTGAAATAGTACTGAAATACTGCTTGGATATATTGGGTCTGCATTTCATCGTTTTGTACAAAGTTTGGATGTAGTTCAATCTGGTTTCATTTCTGTCAAAGCTTTGACCACAATGATTCTCATGTCTTTACATTTCCTACCTCATCTCTGGGTATTGTATACGCCATCATTTGAATTCAGTCAGTGTTCAGAGTGATTAATCGGATAAAACAAATAACCGTTGTGTTGTTGTGCATGTCACTTGTTCCTGGAGGATCTACCCACGTCACATTAGGGGGAAAGGGAGAGTGGCTTGTCACCTCCTGGTGTGACACCATGGCTTAGTTAAATGAAGCCTGTTGCCTCATGGTGTTTATTCATACCTGAAAAGCACAAAGCCACCCATTATCACATGAACAAAATGTCTGCTGAGCTGACAGCATGCTAAGGAAACGTCCTGTGGTTGGAACCCGCCACCATGATGCAAATCTGGCAGAGGACCCGGAGAGGAATGTGATTTTTATGTTTAAACGACAGTGAGCTTTCATATTTCTACATTCAACAAGAGACACGCACAAGCCGCTTTTATCGTCTGATTCACGAGCATTTCAAACAACACTGTACGACGATGTAATGATTACTCCACACCAGAGCTGCACAGACTGGCTTTGCTGCCGTATTATTTGTTGGCTCAATTCTGCGCACATAGGCCCACACACTGGCCCTCAACCATACAGAGGGACTAAACCTTTATTTCAGATTGCTTCAACACAGTCCAATGTGGTCCAGGGAAGAGAGGGCACTTATTGTCCACTGAGGACTTCGCCACATTCATTTGAAGAGCAGCCCTCTCTCATTATTAACAGACACACTAAACGATGGGCCCCAAACAATACAGAACAGATCCCTTTATGCGTACAAGTGCTCAACATTTCGGCAACCACTGTGTGCCCTCCACCACTCCCTCTCCTTTTCAGATACCTGCACATAAGTGAAAGATGTGGAGGACACAAAAGATATTCTCAACTTTCCTTTTCTCCCCATTCTGTGAAACAGGCCAATTTTAAAGCTTTTATTTGTGCAAAGC
The DNA here is from genome assembly GCA_037974645.1 of Hollardia meadi. Taxonomy (NCBI): domain Eukaryota; kingdom Metazoa; phylum Chordata; class Actinopteri; order Tetraodontiformes; family Triacanthodidae; genus Hollardia; species Hollardia meadi. The sequence continues at coordinate 3,392,612 of JBBPCS010000729.1, forward strand.
CTCTCATTAACTCTGCTCATGCTGCCTCCCTCAGCTTGCCATTGCTTAAGTACTGGGTGTTGTAAAAAAGCTACCAATTAGTCCCTCATCAGCTCCAATTAGAGGAGACAAAGCCTGAGTAAAGATAACTCAATGAGAGGGAGCGGTGGAAGGGTTAGGGGCGGTCTACGTGCATTGTTTTGTGCGCATAGGTGTGTGTGCGTGCATGCTTTTGTTTGTGTACATGTGTGCGGCCAGGGCCGGCACAACATAGTTTGTAATAATTGAAGAACTTGTGGCCATTCAGTCTGACCCACTGCAGCACAGGTCCATTCACTCTTCAGGCTCCTCAGCGGACCCCCTTTTTCTCAGGGCCAAGTGTTGTTGTGCTGGGAAGACAGGCCCCCCAGGAGTCCCAGAAAGAGAGCCATTCAATCCTCTCTACCTGTTTGCAGCATATAAAGCACTTAGGACCAGGCCGATCTCTCATTATTGTCTCCTCCACTCTCAATACTTCCTTAAACTTAGGCTCTGACAAGAGTAAGCCTTTTTAGAGGGGGGGAAATAGGGGATGTATGTTAAGGGGGTGCCTTTCGCCTCATTAGAATTGAATTTGCACTGTCTTGTAATTACTTCGGAGGGCAACAATGTATTTTTTTCATCATAATCTTCACTGAATGGGTTTTTTTGGGGTAGTTAATTTGCTGCCCACACTAATGCATTAATTAATGAATTGGGTAACACTAATTTTCTCTATGGTGCCTCTCTCTGTTTGTTTCCTCCATCGTTTTCCAACAGTTTTAGGCAGCCGCTACTAATAAAATTACCTTGTTATGGCCTTTATTGCAGCACAGTAACTCACTCATGCACTCCCTATTAAACATTTTCTTTGAAAGGGGGTGCTGGGTGTGTGATGGTTCCCATTCACTGTTGCATCTTTGTGTGGGTATAGTTCTAAATAATGAGGGGGGACAAGCAGGGAGATATAATTAGGAACAAGGGGGCACTTCAGCAAATATTTGAAATCTTTTAAGGCTTGCCCTTGTATGACTGTGATTAATTACTTCCAGAAGGGATTTTGGAGAAATATATTGCCAAGATTTTTTCTGTTGCATCTATTCCAGGACGAGAGGACCGGGGCTTGTCAAAAGGATGTGCATAGGACTTTAATTTCGGCTCCTCTTTAATCAAATGCAAATCATGACCTGCACTGTTCTCTGAAAACGGGCTGTTTGTGAAACAAATACAAAACATGTAAACAACGATGTCAGTGTTTAATGAAGGAGGCATCTGACTGTTTTGAAGGAATCTGTTTTTGTTTATGTTGTTGATGAAATGATGAAAATATTGACGAGCAATTGTTAGGTTTTTGGATGTTGCTTCATTGTGATGTTGCATTAAAAAAGGTTGATGAAGAAGACTGTTTTGCTTCCAGCGACAAAATATAACAGATTCTTACAAAATGTTATGGCATAATTACTGACAGAGACATGACAAGTATATGGAACGTACCCTTTCCTATCATGACTTGTGGATGCCGACCATGTTGTCAAACATAAATATGTTGTTGCATAAGAACACCTAATTTGAGTAATTGAGTCTGAAAATAAACAAGAAAACACACATTACCCACGCTGAGTGATCATCTCCACAAAGCTTTATTCATAATTGTGTTTTGATTATCGTCATCTGCTTCTGCGTGAACTACACTGCAAAGTTTAATGAGTTCACTGAACTGTGCTGTGCATCATTCAAAGCACTGTAATGACGCAGCACATACTGGACATTACTGACAAATGACTGCCACCCAGTGGATTTAAAGGGTTACTGAATGAATATTAGGGAAGAGCGTACTGTGGGAGGAGTATTCACCCTTTACTGAGGTAAAAATACTACACTAACCCTAACCACACTTCATTAAAGGTAAAAGTAAAAAATATATTCATTGGTTACAGCCTGGGTTAATCTTGAGTTATGGATTGCATTTTATTGTTTATTTGTTGAATAAATGTAAAAGTTAAATTTACCATATAGTACAAGTAGGCCTTCCTCATAAACTAAAGTACAGTACTTTAGTAAATGCACAACATTATTTGTACCGACAGATGAAGTACTTGGAAATCAAGTAACATGAAAACCTTTAAGCAGTGCTGTGAATGAGACCCATAAGTGAAGGCTGTTGTATAAACAGATGACAATATACTAAAACACAGTTGTAGTAATATAAAATATGTATTCATAGCTATAAAGTTAAAATTCATGATTAAATATATACAACACAAGATTGTAGAATGAAACTTGAGTTATAGTTCCCTATGGCACACACAAAAAAACTATATAAAGTAATGAATAAATAACACAAAAATGAACTTTTCAGAGGTGGAGTGTGGAGGATGAATCCAGGAGTCTCATCGTCTGAGGAGAAAAGCTGCTCCATTGTCTGGTGGTACGGCAGCGGATACTTCTGTATCGTTTGCCAGACAGCAGCAGGGTCAACAGGCTGTGTCTGGGGCGGGTGTCGTCTTCTGCTCGGTTAATGTGTACCAGTGAGGTTCTGAGTGGTTTTTATCAGTGGCTGCAGAGCAGTCCTGTGCTGGGCTGTGCAAGATGAACCATGCCAGCTTGGGATGTTTCCAGTTTGGATGCTTATTGTTCCTCTGAACAAGCTGGCACAGGAATTTAGCCGTCGTACATTTCCTTAAGAGTCGTTTTTGAGCTTGCTTTACTGGGGTTTAGATGTGTGATGGCCATGGCAGGTTCCCTGTGATGTAGACTTTGCCTCCTTTTTTCTAAAATCAACAGTCACCTCCTTGGTTTTGTTGACGTTGAGCAGTTACAACTATTATGTTATAAATCATGTTTTGAATGTTTACACAGTGCTAAACACTAATAACACTAACACTTAACTAATTTCAAGTAGAGCGTTACAATTTAATTGTCAGCTTATTATTATTGCCGCAGGACAAGCTGTATAATAAAAAACTAAGACAAACATTCTTTTGCTGAGACTTTGCTTTTCTCTGATTGTTTATGTGATAAAGAGATTATTCAGTCATGCTCCATGCAATCACTGATTAAATAAGTTATTCTTTAAAGTGGTTGTGTAATTGTTTCTGAGTAAATATACTGATTGTCTTTAAGATATATGAACTCTTTTAGAACTGTCTTCTTTCGAGTCTTTAGCTTGCACTGCACTACATATATATTTTAATGTCACGTTTCAGTGTGACTCTTGGTTATTACACCTTTGTGAGATAGTTATGCCACCATCATGCTTCCTTCTTGCTTCCTGTTGAGAAACTTAAATCAACCCGGGACATCTCATGTTTTTATATCATGTATATTAAGGATATTGTAATGCGTTAGAGATTGATTAGTTGGTCAGTATTGCTGAGCAGAGAAAAGTGACACAGAATTGTGATCCTTTGGCTTTGAGAAGGTCTCCCTCTGGTGGATCAGTCAGCTATCATCCAGCCATGTGACAGCTGAGTGCATGCAGTGAAGGAGACGGCCGGTTCCCCTGAGCTTAAAGTTAATTTAGATGTCTGGCTTAGTTTAAATGAGACAGAATTCACAATTAGTGGAAAGTATCATCACCGTCCACTTATTAAAGCTTTGAACTGACCACTTTCTGCTGCTCAGGACTTGACTGAGCACTTGAATTACACAATTGGCTTCATCTTTTTCCGTCATCCTGCTTTGCAGCTGACAATAATGTTCATTTTCATATTGACTCTTCTCTTCTTATCCTCAACTTAAAAAACAGGCTAATCAGCATTAAGTATTTAAGAGTATTTTAGTATTTAATTTAGACAAGATTTAGAAGTTGAGCTGAAATTATTAGCTGATTAATCAATTAGTCGATCGTGAGAAAAGGAATGGATAACTAACTAAAAATAATGAAAAAATACGACATATTCTCAGGTCCCAGATTCTTTAATTGCAGGACTTTCTTCTTTTTGTCATCTAACAGACTGTTCAGACTTCATCATTTAGGCTCACTTTGTTATCTAATTTGTGTAAAACAGAATAAAACATCATCATAAAGTACTGAGGTAAAAACTGCATTCATGAGTGACTTGTTTAATGTGCTGTGAAGGAACCATATATTTCTGAAAATAAAAAATAAACATGCATTTGCACAGTCTACTCATTTTGTTTAAAAATATTCACACAAAATCTCGGATATCATACAAAAATAAACATCTGTGATAAGTAGGCATACAGTACTTTCTGTTTAAAAACAGTTAAATATAAAAGCAAAGCTCTTCAATATTTACACCTGACATTAAGTTTTTTAAACCCACCATCTTTAACTATTCCAGTCAAAGTCTGTTCTCTCTTGTTCTGGCTTCCTCTTCCTGTTCCTTTTGGACCCTCCGCCTGTTCGAGGTGGAGCTTCCTTGTAGTCTTCACCCGAGCCTGTGTCCAGGTTCTCCTGGTTGTCCGTCCAGCTGTCAGGGACCGCAGGAAAGTCCTCCCCCGGAGAGGGCATCGGTCGGCCATACACCTTGCTCTGCAGGTCGGCGATGTCATTCCGGATGTCTGCCATCAGCAGGAGCAGGAAATCAAAGGAGCCTGGAGGGCCCTAAAAACAAATTATTTTACATATATGTAGTTTATTATCTTACAAATTATTTGTGGACATGTAGTTAAAGTTACTCTCCTTTTTATAGGTGTAATTTGTAAAATAAAGACAGAATTTGAAAGGACCTCCAAAAGTATAGGGGGCAGCATATCACCAGAGTCACTATACTGTCTGCTGTTACTTATCTTGAGCTAGAGGTAAAAAGTGGTATTATGAGACAGGACGGGCCAGGGCTAGCTGGTTAGCACGCTAAATTCAGTAGATATCTCTGCAACATAATACAGAGACATCTATGACATAACATCAACACTGCTGTTTCTCACATTCCGTTGATAATGTTCTTTTTTTTTTTTTTTAACATTTTAAACTAAAATTATAGCCATATCTTACAAATCGCATCTTTAAAGAAACAGTGCATTTATTGGAAAAGTTTAATTTCTTTTTTTATTTATTTTCTCAGAAGCCAGAGAACATTATCCTAACACAAATCCAGCTGATCAATGAGCTGTTTAGGACTGGCACCTGGCTACTGAGCTCGATTTGTTAACGTTAGCATCATCAGTGTTTATCTAAGGGGATAATGCTTACTCTGTACTTGATACTATTTACTTTGGGCTTGACAGTATCATTAACTGTGTCATTTCATGTTCACAGTCCACAGTGGTCTGTTTTTAAGTCATGCTTTAGTTTAACTGTATTCTCCTGAATAATGCTAACAAGTTACAATAGCGTGGCATCAATATAGATGGCCAAAATCTTACTGGTGGTCCGACATGCCCAGGAGCTCCTCTATCCCCCTGTGGAAACAAAACAAATGTTTAGTTTAGATGAATTACAGTGGGGGAAGAAGCACAAGAAGAATTTGTATTAGTCTAGTTAGAATAATAGCTAGTTAGAGCTAAAGGAAGGGAGAGAAAATGTATTCTTTACATTTTTTGTATGTTTTTTGTATTCTTGTCATAGCCAGTTAAAGGAATAGTCTTACACTTTGGGAAATCTTGCCTCGAGACGATTGATCTTGCCTCGAGACGATTGATCTTGCCTCGAGACGATTGATATCACAAGTATGGCAGGCTAGCTGTTTCCCCATTCCGATTGCATCCTGTCTTTATATTAAGCTAAACTCAATAAATCCCTGCTCTAGCTTTATACGGTCGTTAATGCAGAGACATGAGATGGGTATCAATCTTCTCACATAACCTTCCTCAAGAAGTGTATTTAAATTATGGAACTATACTCCTAAAACTGTGTCCTGTGTATGTGACAGATAAAACATGTGTGCTGTTCATATAACACTAAACATACTGTACATGTAGTGAAGTATCATGGCAGCCTGCTGACCTACGGTAGCACACACACTTTGAACTGACTACTGTGGTTGTTAGCCCAGCACAGGGTCACACCGGGGCTGTGAGTGTTTTGGCAGATGGTTTGCATTTGTTACTCGGAGAGACAGCTTACCATCACCCTCCAATCTATCCACACAAACATCCCAGCTGTACTGAGAGAATACCAAGGTACTGTGTCAATATAGCAGATGCACCTAAGTTGTTCCATACGTGATCCACAAGCTATGCAAACAGTGTTACATGTATAACAAGATCCAAGACCCAATACAAGAGCAGAATCATTTCAGTGCCTATACTTCACACTTCTCTTAGCCAGCAACTAGTAATGCTTATATTAGTCAGCCATAACTAGCCACATAACTCGCAAATCTCCTCAAGTCATATTTTTAAGTTTTAAATTATTATATCATCAAAACAGGTTCCTATTTAATCACAATCACTTTTAGGTCCAATAATGTCTTCAAGGCTGCCATAAATTAGCTGCCTGAAGCACACTGCAAAACCCTGACAGCCATAACATCATCTGCAAACAGCAAAGATGCCTTTGTAGTTTCCTGACCCCAGCTGCTTTGATTTTCTTTTTAGGAATATTACCAAATCTGAGGAAATGCACTAGCAAATCTGGTTCAATACAAAAAAAATGTGAAAAATGCAAACACAAATCTCAGTGTAACCAGGATGAAATCTGCATTTTGCCTCCTTAATCTAAAGCTTAACCATCTGCTGGAGCCTCTTTTTTTAACGCTTTGCCTTAGGCTTCCCAGGGAGGCAAAGCAAAGAGAAAAAACATTCCAGTTAGCCTTTTAAAAAATGGTTACTACCTCCTGTCAGACAATCCAAAGATACTGTTTACAAAATCCATGTGATATTGCAGACAACCACAAGAGCCTGGAGGTATCCAGAGTCTTCAGCCTGTTGGTCAAGAAGAAGTTACTGTGTTGCCACTTGAACAGACTAGCTATCACCTGAAGCTCAATATCAACAAAATCAAAGAGCTTGTGGTGGACTACAATGCTTCAAATATGGATGTTGCTGCA
>JBBPCS010000729.1:3406899-3423787 GCA_037974645.1 Hollardia meadi
CCCCCCCCCCCCCCCCCCCCCCCCCCCCCCCCCCCCCAGTGCAACAAAATGCTCCGTACCACGAGTATTATTTGGAAAAATAACAAAGCAACAATTACGCTTGCCACACATCAATTATGTGTAACTGTTGCAGCTGTAAAGTGCAGAGACTCTATCTGTGTTCTGCTTCTTTTCCACAGAAGCATTTCCTTTACAGAGTAGTGAGGCTGACGTCGTATACACAATAAATCAAGCCAATGTAACCACTGTTTGATGTACCCTCTCGTCACCTAAGAAAATTTCTAAACAAATAATATTAATGTGTCTCCATCGTATAATGGTTAACAGATTGGATCTGGCTCTCATCTTGGATTTTCAGAGAAGATACTTAATTTCAGCAGGTGAAAAAAATGTATGTGCTTGATTGAGCAACATAAAAACAATAAATCTTTAGTACATAACCTTTCACCTTTTTATCAATATCTATTCTGACACTGTGTACAGCTGACTAATAAATTGATTCAGCTAAAGAAGTTTACGAAAGCTCAAAGATTTGCTGTTTTCCCAAGGGTGTCTGTCTCACAAAGCAGGGTTATGAAGTTCGCTGGATAACTGCTGAGTAATCTGGAAGAAATCTGCAACAGTGACTTAAATAAAAAACCTTTTCTGTGTTATGCTCATTGCGTTTGCTCCAGCTAAGTCAGTAATTTTGCTTTGTGACACAAGCCACACAAAGAAAATTATCTCGAAACAGAAACTGATCGATTTATGTTTTCAGCAGCAGAAACTGTGGTTTGTAAAACAATACACTATAAGGAAAAAGCGGGTGGTTGAATAACTACAATGGCCAAACCAACAAGGCAAAGATAGCCCCCGACAGCAACAAAAACAGAAACCCTCACAAAGGTAAGCCATATTCCTGGCAATACTGATGACAAACTGATCACTGGGAGGTATATTGCTAAAACACAACACTGACCGATTAGCACTAAAGATGTTGCCTAATTGGAACAAACAGCTCACGCCTTATGAGCTTAATCAAACCCTCCTCTGGTTTTTAGTAAAGCATTTATGTTGCAAGATCAGGCATTCATAATTTGCGCAAGTCCAACTTCTGGAACAAAAACCCTGCACGACCTTTCATATCTTATAATAAGCCAAGCATTTTTAACCCCAGAGCCTGTAAAAATAAAAATATAAGCATATATTTTGAAGCCTGAAAATGCTGGATACCGAGAGACACTAGTACTTGAACACAAATAAGAGAACTCAAATATGACGATCTCCATATAAAACTACCCAGAGACACTAATGTTGTTCCACTGACAGATAGACAGATATGGTCAGAGTCAACTGAAGCCCTGATATTTCTCTTGCACTGTGACATATGCTCTCTGGGTCTTCGGTGTCTACCCTGGTGCTGTTTCACAATATGACAAATGCTCCAAGGATGAGTGTTGAACTGTGCACACAGTGGAATGCCATCGCCAAAGGGGGGCTGTTTCAAAATTCCTTCATGTGGTCCTCTCCTCTCCCACTAGGACTACAGAACACTCAAGACTAAAAAGTTATTTTGATTAAGCGGATGAAATGGTGGGTGTTATTCTCACATCTGTCTGTTAAATATAAAGCCAGTATCTGTATCAGTAACTGATTAGCTTAGCTTAGCGTAAAGACTGGAAGCAGCTAGCCTGGCTTGGTCCAAGTGTAACAAAATCCAGCTGCCAGCATTTTAAAGCTTAATTGTCATTTTATATCTAATTTGTTTAATCCTCACAAAAACCGATGTGCAAAAACAAATATTTGTGGTGTTACAAATGGCTAAGAGCAGTGACTTCATGTAGTCTCAACTGGTTGCCTTGCAACCACCCCTACTGTACAGACGTGACATCGATTTTCTCATCCAACTCTTGGCAGGAAAGAAAATGAGAATATTTCCCAAAATGCCAACCCATTTAAAAAGCAAAACAATATATGTAACAGTAGTGGATAAGTTCTGTTTCTCTATCTCAGAAATTCCAATCCCTACCACTTCAGAGAAGCCTGAAAAGCATATGGGGAAGATTTTTGACAGCAGCCTCAGGGTATCAACATCCATTAAGAACACCTGTGAGGAGTTGGAGGGGTGGCTGAAAGACATCAACAGGACGGGCCTTTCTAAAAAAGTTAAAGGTGTGGATCTATCACAAGATTCTGCCAAGGAATTTGTAACCACTGCTCCTCTATGAGCTCCTGATCTCCACTATCTCAGACCTGGAAAGGAGAATTAGCAGCTACCTGAGGAGATGGCTAGGTCTACTGAGGAGCTTGAGCAGCATCACCCGCTATGGAAACACCTGCAAACTGAGGCTCCCCATGAAATCCATAGAGGAGTAGTTCAAGGTCTTGCATGCAAAGGAGGTGCTGCAGTTCTGAGAATCAAGCGAGTCTCAGAAGCGAGTCATGCGAGCAAGTCTCAGGGGCAGGGGTAGCAGTCAAGACTGGCAGGAAGTAGAGAGCAGAGGCTGCAGTAGGATGGAAACAGTGGCAAGAGGAAGGACTGGGCTAGGAACCCTCATAACCCCCCATTATGACAAGGCTCTGGGAAAGAAGTAGCGGCAACTGGTCCAGGATGAGGTGAAGGCTGCTCTGGAGGAGAGGTCCAGCAGAGCATGAGATGGCAAGGTGCCTGGATGAAGATCTTGTGGACTGACCTCTGGAGGTCAGAACCACACTGCATCAAGTCCCTGGTTCAGGCTGTCTATGATATCCTTCCCAGCCAGTTCAACCTGCACTGCTGGGGCTTGGCTGATACACCAGCGTGCTCCCTTTGCCAGAGAATGCAGACCCTTGAGCACATCTTGAGCTGCTGTACAAAGGCTCTGGGGGAAGGCTGGTATCGCTGGTGGCACGACCAGGTGCTCAAGACCCTTGCAGAGTGACTGTAGTGGCAAAATCCTCACAGAAAACCATCAGCTTCATCAGAGCCGGAGAGAAGCCAAAACTAACACCTACATCAACATCAGGGTTTCTCAACAATACACAGGACTGGCAACTAACAGTGGACTTGGGCAGGCAACTTAAGTTCCCTCAGACCTGACATTGATCTGGTGTCAGAGGCAACAAGCTTTATTAGATTTATTGGTTTGCAAACTAAAGCCCATCTAACATCTGCAGTTAGATTCGAGTTCTACAGTTGTCCAAAATAAAAAATAGGCTTACACAAGTGTGTTTACAAGCAACAACTACACAAATATGTATCTCTCTATAATATGAGAGTTTTAAAAATGTAATTACAGAAACAAAATGTTCCGAGTTGTGCAGAGACACTGACAATCTACAGAGCGCCTAATGAATGCCATCAGTCCACAATTTTCTTTTGGCAACTGAATCTTGACTTAACTTAACTTAAATCGCTTAGTTTCCTTTGAACTACATCTCAGTCATGCCAAGGCACAATTGCACAAGTCTATGACTGCATTTTGAAAAACAAAATGCTGTATGCAATAGCTTCATTCATCTTATCAAATTCAGATCATTATTCTGAATAATTGGCACTACAAGAAAACTTCTCTAACCATTATAAGTTGATGGCAGTCATGATCTCACGCTGTGCAGGTGAACTGACATGCACCAAGGACACATTATCTTGGCTCTTAGCTCAAACAGTTTTTCTTTTTTAAATAAACATTGTGGGAAACAACTGCGCAGCCAATAACCATAAAACAACAGAATTATTTTAAGAATGTGTTTGAGATTTGAAGATCAAACAGGATGTCACTGTGTGCTTGAACCATGGCCAGCAGTTTGTCAAGTGATGCACTGAAACCTTACAAAGTCTACATTTGGAAGACCTCTCAAGGAGGATATTCAACAATCTGGCATTTCTTTAGTTCTCAATAAGCTTTCCCAGAAAACGACACACAGAAATAGATTTGCTATGAATCAAGATCATCACACAAAATGTTTGAAATTAGTTCCCTGAATAATTTGCATTATTTAGTTTCCAAGAGTTCACCCATCTCATCAGCCTGAATCACAATGTGCCTGAAAAAGAGCATTACATTCCTGTAAAGTGGTGTTTGTGCATTTAGCTGTACATTATATAATTAATGTAAAGCTGCAATGATTAGTTGATTAATATTAATATGTAAATTGAAAGAAAATTGCCACCATTTTGATAATCGATTATTTGTTCCAGTCATTTTTGAAGCAAAAATGTGAGACATTTTCTGGTTCAAGCTTCTTAAATGTAAGAATTTGCTGCTTTTCTTTATCATTTATGATAGTAAATGAAGATTCTTCAGGTTTGGGACTGTTGGTTGGATAAAAGACACAAACTGAAGATGTCTGTTTGGGCTCTGGGAAATTGTGATGATGATTACTCTTTGATTTTGGATTTCTTTGAAAGTTTTATGGACTAAACGATTTAATACTTTGATTTCATTTCATCAATTTAATATTCAATAGAAAAATAATCATTAGTTGCAGCCTTAAATGAGTGCATCTTAAAAGGAGCAACATAAGGAGTGTGGGGGTTGCTGGAGAGTGGCATGAATGTTTTGTTTAGTCAAACTTTGCTTCTGTAAACAATATTTATTCTGTTTGTCAGATGCTTCTAAATCATGCACTTTTCACCAAAATTAATAAATTGACCTGGATGAAAAGCTAAATGGATATTTGAATAGAGTTTTGACTAAATACTTCTTTAAAGTCCGTAGTTTCAAGTTTTTTCATTATGCCTGTGAAGTGGCCCCTTGCAATGAAGACAGATTAGGTTCTAACAACTTAATCCGTAGCCTCTGACAGGAGTTTTGCTGCGAGGCACCGCTGTGTCCACTCTGTCTGTGAACTGTCATAATTAAAGCCAGTGTCAGAGCACAACAGGCCGATCTGGAGACTTGTAGATATTTAGATGGTATGAAGCTCACACAGGATGATTATGAGTAAAATCCAAACTGGCCCATCTGCCCCCAGATATACCTTCATTTCAACACACTTAACACACACAAAGGTTCATGATGTTCTGTAATGTCTGTAAGGATGAACTGCAGCCTTGCTAGGAAGCAGATATTCTACAACTCATAAAAATCTGTCTGACAGTATAAAACAACAATTAAATCACATGCATGATAAAAAGGAACACTGGAGGATGTTTAATAGCCTACTGAATGTTGTTGAAACTATTAGCAGCCCCAAGCAGTAAGATTTCGTGATTTTCACTTAACAATTATCTTTTAGTGCTTCTTAAGACATATCTGTGCCCAGTGTGATACAAAGTAAAATAATTTTCCATTTCACCAGTGATGTAGTGTAACTAAGTACATTTACTCAAGTACTGTACTTAAGTACAATTTTAGGTACATGGGCTTTACTTGAGTATTTCCGTTTTCTGCTACTTTACACTTCCACTCCAATACATTTTGGAGACAAATATTCTACTTTTTACTCCTTTACATTTATTTGATAACTTTAGTTACTAGTTACTTTGCAGATTGCTTGCTGCATCATTTTAAAATTGATTTATCAGCGATTGGATAAAAAAAGATTCTGATAATTAGAAAAATGCTGAAAATTGGATCCAATAATCAGCCGATCCCTGGTATACACTATATGCATACATCTACATATATTTATAATTTACTTGTACTTGTACTTACTTGTGTACATTTATTAACAGATAATTACCTTTGATACTTAGGTACATTTGATATCACACACTTAAAGACTTTTACTTAAGTGGCCTACCTATCATTCACTTTCACCAAAGTAATATTTTAGCTTGATATATTTACTTTTACTCAAGTATGATGACTTTTGGGTACCTTTTACTAAACTGCATTATACTGACATTTCAACCATGTATTATTCAAACAAAAGTTCACTCTGTTCTAATCATAGTTTGTGTTGTTGTCAGTCGGACAACAGAATTTGAACAGCAGACAACCACATGAATCACTCCACTGTACCTGTAACACGTCGTAACTTCTCCAGTCGACTTGACGCAGGGGTACTTCGTTGTAGAAATGTTATTTTCAGAGCACTTTTCACTGTGAAAGACAATATTTTTGACCCACAGTAAGCATTTTCCTCTCATCTCAAACAAGGAGTTCTCGTGTCATTTAAATATGTCCTACAATTACCCGTCACTGGCATCCTCCTCTTGGTAGGACCAAAGCAAACCCCCTGAGAAGCACATGCAGGCGACGGTGAGCAGAAGCGGACTGCTGGTGTGTTTCAGTATCATCTCATCGGTGCAGTCACCTGGGTGCTGTCAGTAATCCACACTTGTGGTGATCACCGCCTCACTGCTCCAACATCAGAGTAACAGCGGTGTAGCACGGCGACAGACCCTCCCACTCACCCCGAGCATCTGAGGAGCTAACGTGAATGAACTACAGAAGCTAGCTTAACCGCTGACTTTCCCTCCTCTGTACTTTTGCCAGGTCGATAAAACCGAATGGGTCGGAATATTCCTGAAATGTTTCATTCTTAAATATGTATTTATTTTAGTCAGGAGTTCGCTGACACGTTAACATACCTTTCGGTTCACGACTCATCTTCAGTGAAAGTTAATTGATAGGAACAGAGCACTAACGCTTGTCCCATCATTCACTCACAGAGCACGCACACACGCGCGCGCGCGGGTTATACTAGAGCGCGCTAAGTGCGTCATGACGTCTACGTCTTTGCTACCACCGCGCGGCTGTTACTGAAACAACTACTCAATCATTGGTAAAAAAACAAACAAACAAAAACAAACAAACAAACAATAAAATAATAAAATAAATGTATTTTCATCATCGATTGGATAAAAAAAATCTATTTATTTGATACGTAAGTGGAAGCTCATAAAACCAAATGATTTAAGATAGACTTGAGTTTACTTGTCCAGAGGAGTACTGTGAAAATAGTTGTTTAGCCTTATTTAGGCTATTCTGTGTCTCTGAAGGGAGCTTTTAAATGCTTAAAAAATTAACCCAAATTAGGTTATAAGAGTTAACTGAGTTGCATTAGGGTTGCAAAATGAGGGATCCTACGGGTTTTTTGGGCTTGATCCATATGAGGAATTAAAATCAAGATATCTCTGCTTCAGCATTTTTGTTTTAAATTTGTGTCTTACAAATCCAGCAAATTTTACAGACGTGCAAAAATTCAAGATGTATTTATTGAATCAAATCTGTCAAAAAATGTAACATGGTTTTGAAATAGGCAGATGTAAGCCTCACACAATATTTCTAAATTATTTTGAATGTATCTCCTAATCAATTGTGATGTATGCAGAAAGAACACACAGGTTTCATCTCAATTAAACAAACACAGTAGAACATTTACTAGTTAGCATAATGTTAACAAGGAGAACTCATTGGTCATTGAGAACGTAGCATTTACTTATATTTTCTCAACTCAAATCCTCCAGAGGGCAGCTTCCCTGTAGATTCTGTATAAGCAAAGCAGATTATACTGTGTGAAAACACTGGGGATTTATGGTGCAAAATGTCAGCCAAGTCATCACAAACAAAGCGGAACAATGTTGAAAGAGGAAAGCAGAGTTTGTGAATTCATGAGGCATGTTGAAAAAAAAAATCAACTCAAGAATTGCAGGATGACATGATACATTTATAGCCTGGGGCCCATGTGGCACAATAGCCTATGTGCTAAAATTCAAGCATCAAACCAAAAACTCTAACGAACCTGTAAATAAAAAAAAAACAAAAAACTGATTATGATACCAGCTTTTGAATTATCAGCTGTCCATGCACCTTTTGTTCTCATTGCTACATGGTACAATAATTCTGAATGTACATCAGCAGGAACTAAGTTGTAAATTTTATTCTCTGTTAACCCAAATTCATTTCACTATCTTCAATGTTCTCAGGGAGTTGATGTGAGACCCTAATATGCTGGTGACTTTGGTTCTGAATGACCTTGCCCTCTGTGTGACCTCTACCAGCAGAGCACAGACACTGTTCACTGGCACCTGCAAGAACCCACGAGTTCTTCAGTTTCTCAGGGAATGCAGTGTGGCATTACAAGGAGTTGTATAGCAGAGCCACTGAGCAGCCTGTAAAGGATATCCACGGTGAAACAAGAAGACTGTGGTGTCACTTACAGCTACTGGTAGCTTTTCAATCTCTGAGGTCAGTCAGGTATGATTTAACTTTATTCAGAAATATTACATTAGTCAGAATGTCTATTCAGGTGCCATGTAATACAAAATTTCCCATTATAAAATTCTTTTTTTGCTCTATAGATGAATGGGAATCGTGCCTCTCATTTATTAGAAAAAGACACCTTGATCCTGCGTCAAAGGGCCTGCTCAAGCATGACCATTTCAGTTGAAGGCAAAGCAGTGTTTGACCAGTCCCCCCTCCCTTCATTACAATAGAGCCTCTGTGGCTGGGCAACAGTCTGAAGGTGCAGTTCAACTTCTGGCCACTTGATGGCCCTTTCAACCAAGAGATCCCACCCCCACCCCTCTCTCGCCACTATCGTCATCATTGCCCACAAAATGGATGACAGCTTTTAGAAATACCAGGGTGCGTCACGACTCTGAGGTGCACATGCTGTGCCATTTATGTTCCACCTGTTTTGATGCCTCAGCAGCCCGAGAGGCAGAAAAGGATCATGCCTACAACAGCACAAGCGGCCAATTAATATTGCAGGCTGGTACTGTATCAAAGCTACAGGGCTAATAACCTCACTATCATACCTGGCCACATCCTGCCTTAGAGATATGAAATAATTATCTGGGACTCTTTTGCTATGTCATTGATTTCCACAAGACAACACAGAACAACAAAGGAAGCATTTTTACCCTTTACTCTCTACTTTAATATTCGTTCGAATAAAGGACTTTTTTATTATGCTGTCTTAGTTTCTCAGTAAGTTAAAGCTTGTTTGCGGTGACTATTGCCAACTTCCCTTTAATCACAATGTATGTTCATCTGGTTGCCACATTACAAACTTAAAAACAGGATCATGATTTCACTATATATTCCCTTTTCTCACTGTTTGTCCACATTGATCTGAGCTTGGTGTTTCCTGATCTAGAAGGATTGGTTAGTGCACAGGCGGACCATTTTGTTTTTTTCATTGAACAGTGCCACATCCCATCTAACCCTCGACAGACAAAGGATCTGCACCACCAAGGGAACGAATGGAGCTAAAAATTAAATCTGATGAAAGAAAAGTGAGATGAAGAGAAAGTTGCTTATTTTTGGAAAAGAAAAACCTAAAAAGGAACAGGTTCCAGCACACTGAGGAGCTGTGTGTGTGCCATGAAAAGTGATTCAGTAGGTTGCTGACATTGACATTAACCTTTTCATGCTTAATGGATGCTTCATAATGCATACACACACAAATACAGTATTTTTTTCCCCCCTCTAAATGCTCTCTCACACATGGGATGGCGACAGGAATATTGCAGGGAATGAGCACCACGCTGTCAAACTCCTCTCTCTGTCTTTCTCTCTTCTCACAGTGCAGCACTGCAGTGCTTCTCTGCACATGCCCACACAGACTGGGAGAGAGCCACAGCAAGTTTGAGCTCACTAGAAATATTAACAGCCTGCATCGCAGACACATCCACCTTGCAAGCGGTGTTTTTGCGCTGCAGGAACAAAAGTCTCGTTTGACGCAACTGAAAATTCATGCCTTGATTGCAATTTGAAAGGTTAAAAATGCATCGACGAGGACACGTTTGCTGTCACGAGAGTCGAACCTGTGACCTTCTTCTTTACAGGGCTTTCATTTGTCTCAAGGTCACTCTGCCTCCCACAAGCTTTTTACACAAACTGTTCAATGCAGAATGAACACAGTGGATGCAGCTTTACAGCATCATACTGCCTCTGTTTAGTCAATATTCACCATCTTCCATTACAATCATTACTACAATGCTTTAGCTGAGCCCTATATTTAACTCTCTACATATAGTCCCATATGTTAGATATCTTTTTTTTTTTTTTAAATGTTTTGTTAAACAACTAAGCCACCCCTGTTAGAATAGTGATAGTGATAGCGATAATGTTCAATAAGTCTGGTGGCTTTGTAACTTTGTTTGTAACCATGGTTTGCCATGGCAATAGACCGTTATTTATTTTGCTCTTTTACAGTTGTTGAAACAAAAAAATAGATCAATGAGCAATCAAGGAGCATACAAAATGTGATTCACAACTGGCCAAAGCCAAAATAAATGGGAGAATAAGCAGGAGAAATGACATCAAAGGAGCTCAAATGTTGAAAATGTGTTTTTGGTAGGTCGGGGAAAACAAGTCGGCTAAGCAACACGGGAAATTTACTGTATCTCTTTTTTTGCACTATTTTATGTTGCTTCCGCTGCATCAAAAAGAATGGAGTAGAAGCCAAGTGGAGGAGAAATAGTCTGCAAATGGTCTTAGAGGACAGAATACACATGCTCAGAAGTATTTTGAAGCTGATTTTGAATGCTGTAAGTGTTCCTCCTCTCTCCATACTGACCATGAAGAGATTCTTTCCTATTGCAATTCCAAAATAAGAGATGGGGGACAAAATCCGCAGTCAAAGCTAATATGAGGCTTTAGCAGTCTGAGTTAGGCAAGTCAAGTATGGAAAGGAGGAACAGTTACAGCAGCCTGCATGCACCCCTACTCATCACACAGGGAAATCCTATTATATAAAATGTCTTTAAGTCCATTATTTGTTAGGGATTTGCCAATAAATATTATGTGTAGCAGCAACCCAAGGAAGGCAGAGTAGAGCAAGTAGCACGCAGCCATCCTCATTTTTGGCTCTTACTCCTCCACTGTTGTGACAGCAGGTTAATGTAGAGTTTTCTTGCTGTCATTGCAGTGAGAACAATTTCCTTCACCACTTGTCACCGTGACTCTCTCTGTCACTCTCTTTCTCCTTCTCTTCTTTGTTGATCAAAGGTTCACATGGTGAGTCACACAAGGTGCAAAGAGATATGATGCGCGAGGATGTCTCGCTGTAAACATTCCCGTCCACACAGATGCGATCCTAGCAATGTAGCAATGCTACATGGATATTAAGAAGGAAGGTGATGGTTGTCCTTCAACAACACATCCAGAGTGCTACATTTATGTGTGAAAATCCACCAAGTTCAGTCTTATAAATTCACTGTGGAATCAAATCTGGACTAAGCCGATTTAAAGTACTTCACCCTTCTCGATTACAGTGCACAAAAGAACCAGTAACAATCACTGTGAGGTTGTAATTTACTTCTACTACAGTACATATCAGTGCACATGTCCCCTCATGCTGTGATCAATAAATATAACCTCAGTGCAGTGTCCTTGGGATGGCGACAATTCACCACCCTTCCTTGCCATTATGTCTGTCCCCCTCCTCTGGGTCTCATTGTTACCGCCCACTTCTAATACACATGCCCACACACATGTACAGTCCACTACCTCCCTCCTTGAATTCATCCTGTCCTCTTCATCCTCCTATCAGACCCAAATACTCGTTGATTAAAGGATGTACTGGTCCTTTTCCAACTGCCCTCTGTGCGTGAAATGAAGTGGGGAGACAAGTAGCGTTTGGAGTTCATAATAAGAGTAAAAAACAAGTTATAAAATGAGTTATAAGCGAAGTGGACATTGCCTTAACCTTCAGTAAAATGCCCGACAGGAGGGTTGGCAGTTCCCATGTCAGACAGATGGTTTAATTTCTTCGGACATGGAGAATGTGCTGCATATTTCTTGATCTGAGTGCACTGAAATATACAGCCGGTGAGCAGATGGTCGGTCCATGGCAACCCATGCGGGAAAAATGGAAGAAGAAGGGATACTTTCTCTCCGACGGGCCCTTGCTCTTGCACTAGCATTGGACGCTTCACTGATCTAAAATAATGCATTAGGATTTCACCAAAATACGATCTATTGTGGAAACAGAGCTATCAGGTGAGAGTATAAGGCAAAAACTATGACTTCAGATGGCGAGAAATGAGCTTCCTTCCTCATATCCTTGTCTCCATCTCTTCCACTCTTCTCTTTTGGCCTTGCACTTCTCAACTCTCAGTAATCAGGACTCGCACAGGTCTGCTAATAAGGCTCATCGTCATTTAAATTAGTTCTGAAGCATTAGGCAGAATTGGCTCTGGGTATGAGTGAATTTATGGCCCGGTTGTGGCAACATGCACCACTACACCAAGCCATATTGTTCAGCTTGCGAGCTATTACCATGCCCCATTCATTTCTTTTCACTATCGCGGGATATTAGGATTTGCAGCGGTGACAGTCTTCATTGATTTTCCACTCCAGCAGCCGTTACTTCCAGATTAAATTCAGGTAGTTTTGTGTAAACTGAGTTTGAGGTGGGTCTAATGTTGACCTGCATATAGACACAATGCAGAGGAGCACCTTTTCACTGACAGACTGATCATTCTTGGCAAGCTGTAAACACCAAGGTGAGGGTTTCACCTCTGCATGGGTTACTTCCCCGTCTGTTTTTATCGCTCATGTTATGTACTGCTTTGACTGAACCAGACAGCTACTGTAGGAAGACAACGTATCTGTGCCAGTGGGGTTATTTGTATGTTTATATCTTCTGTATCTATGCATGCAACTACTCTTGGTGTTCACAATGTGTGTGTGATAAATTTGGTTCATAGGAGTGTTATGAGAGTTTGTGTTTTTGTTGGTTAAGTATCAGATATGCTTAACCTGTTTTTGTTTTGACATTGGCTTTTCTTCCTCCTAGTTTGTGGTCCCACGGAACACATTTCTGCATGTGTAATAAAGATAATAATAATTGCAAAGTAGACATTTTTTTAAATGCCCAAAACAAAAATAAAAACACAACAGTTTGTTTTTGCGCACATTTTTCATGAGTTTAACACTTTTTTTATGCACACAAAAGGTTTATTTCTCTCAAATTTTGTTCACAATTTTGCCTTTTACCTGTGCAATAAATCATGCTGTTTAATCAGCACCTGTCAGGTGGATGGATTATTGTGCTCACTAACACAGATTTTAATGAATTATATTAATTAGCTTTTAGTTCACTGAACTGAACTGATGTAGGCTGGAAAATGGGAACAAAAACAAAAGTGTTGCATTTATAGTAATTATCAGAAATTACTATAAAGTGGCATTAATATGGCGTTAAAGCGGCGTTTATTTCATGTTTTATATGTTATATGGACTAAAGAAATATATATCAACTTTGGTTGCCAAAAGTCATTCATAGACAAAGAAATGTACACCATGTTATATGTTACTTTACTTAATACTTTACTCAAGTACTGTATCTAAGAACAAATTTTAGGTACTTGAACTTACCTGATTGTAAAACATGTATAATATTTACATATTATGCTACTTTATATGTCTACTCCACTACAGCTAGCTATTTTGCAGAATCATTGACACAAAATATAAATCAACTAATATAGGATGTATTGTTATAGATTAAGCTACTCAGCAGTACAGCTGAAATTATTAGCACCTGTACCAGCTGCAACACGAGCCTTACAAATTAATCCTTCACTAATCCAGAATATATACTTTTTCTCAAATGAGCCATTTTGCATGAATACTTTTGCTTTAGGTACTTCAAACTATATTTTAATGCTAATACCTATGAACCTGTATTCAGTAAAAATTGTGGTATTACACTGTGATATATTACATCTTTTACTAAAAGATCTGAATACTTTTTGCTTATCAATAAGCAAGCAATCAGTTAAACCACCAGATAGGTCTGACTTCTTGTAGACCTCTCTGGATCTCTTATTAGAAATCAGTTAAAGCCCTATATTTGGGGAGTGGTATTCTGCGTAAAACGATCTGTCACCAACACTCACAGTTACAGGGAATATAAAAATCCACCATGTTGTAGAGCTGGGGTCACTGAGAGCCCAAGGGTCATTAACTGGAGCGAACTTCTTAAGCATCGCTTCAAAGGCATGTTTCTCATTCAATTAGGAAAAGCCAAAGCCAAGTATCAAACTGACGATACAGTGTTCAGTATATTTTTTGAGCTGTTAAAGAGGGCCTGGGGTCTGTAAGACCCCATACATAAGATACAGTACTTCAATTAGTCAGTATCGATCAACTGTAATAATTTAATGATTTACTTTGCCTTTACTTTGTTGCTGGTAGACTATAATACCAAACATCTGGGTGCCAAACATCTAAGAAATATAAGAGAAACTTAACATTAAACTTCATTTTCTGAATGCTAAGTTCCAACTTCCTTTAAAACACCACTATATGTATGTCGCCACTCCAGCTTTTTAGCGTTTAGGTTTTATTGCTCAGGTGCTTTGCAAACAAATGTCCTTCCATGATCTGTGTTCATAAAAAGCATTTCATTGTGGTGCTTTTTTCCAGTTTGTGGGAGAGGTGTTAATAAAAGTAAACAGCAAATGACATCACTGAACTGCTTGTACAGAAAGCTTTAAATGTCAGCAGTTACAGCGTTAACGGCTTTAATCAATAACACTTACTGCCAAAACCCAATGACAGGTTTTCATTTAACTGAATCAGATCTTTCCTCATCAGGTATTTGTCCCCTGGTCCAATCTTATGTTATAGTCTTACCCATTCGTTCTAATAAAACACTTTTCAGCCCTACAGCTGCTCCAGACTGCTGCCACACTGTCCGACTGACTTGTCTGAGAGGTCATCAGCTGATTTTATCAGCTAATTGTATTTCAGGTAAGCCGGCCAAGGTGTCAATCAAAAGACCACAACCAGCACAAGCCTTCGGTTTTCCTCTTTTGATTGATTTACCCTTCAGAAATGGGTTAGTCATACATTTTAAATGTCAGTATGCAGCAACAGTTGTGAAAGATGAAAACAGAAAGTCAAACCGAGTGTGTAGGTGGTGGCCTGGCTCAAAATTGCTTTGGGTCTCACGCTGTGGGCTCCTGTTCAGCTGCATCACAGTCATACCAACAAATAGGGAAGTTTAAAAGTTGTGATAAATTATCTACCTGCTCCTATACCAACACAACACAACACAACACAACACAACACACCCACGCATGCACACTTGCACGCGCGCGCACACACACACACACACACACACACACGCACCTCCCTGTGACTTGCTGATAAGGTTTCCCCATCAGTCAACTGCAGCCACAGTGCTCCAACTTCTGTGGGCACAAAATTTCTATCCTTGAGGACACCTAAGCTGTAACATATCTGGCATCTACATACAGCACCAATGCACTGATATATTAGTATCATTCACATCAATCTGACCTTGATTAGTGATGACGTGGCCCCCGATGCAGCTGACCATCTCTATGTCACAATAGATAAGAAACAGAATGGAAACAAAAGGCCAAATTGCTTCCACTCACACTGATTTCTCTCATCAAAACCACTTCTGTCCCCATTTTAGTGGTTTATTTATTAATTATTTTCTTCACACTTCAATCTTACATAATAATTCTATGGTCCAAAGTGTATTCTCATGAAAATGGCCCTGATTCATGCACGCACTTCTACAACTGGCTTCTTGAAATTTCTTGAAAATTATTCTGCTCTGGTACACATTTAAATGCAAATGACTCAAAACATTTCCTTAAACTTAAACACTGATATAACACCTCCTTTTTCTTTTTTTCTTTTACGAAATTATTGATTTTTCCACAAGACAGTCCGGAGGCAGGTGCCCTGAGCAACAATGTACATTGTATCAGAACAGCAGAGGTTAATCACCGCATTTCCTGTTGCAATGTCAACAGGATGTGGTTCCTTGGCCACAGCATTTACGTGTGAATTATATTGCGTACAAGTGAAGATAATAGAAAACCCTGCACATCACCTTCTTATATCTGTGGCTCAGGAGGTAGAGAGGTCGTCCACTAATCGGACGGTTGGAGGTTAGATCTCCAGCCCCTGCACTGAACCCCAAAATGCTCCCAATGGCTGTTCCCGCAGTGTATGAATGTGCTTGTAAATGGGTGAACACTTTGAACGCTCAATAAGACTAACAAAGGGCTATATAAATGCTGTGTATTTACCATTACTTTTTGAAAGGATCGTTAGAGGCCATAACAGCTAAATTTGCCTAATAATTCACAACAAAAAGGTAAATACTGGAGCAACGGGAGAACAGACTAACGCCAGCGTCTCCGCGAGGCTGCTTATATGCAGCACTTTGAGCTTATGCTAACGTCAACATGCTAAAATGCTCACAATAACAATGCTAACAGGCCAATATTTGGTTGGTGTATAATATTTACCATGTTTGCCATCTTAGTTTAGCATGCTAGCATTTGCTTATTCGCATTAAACACAGCTGAGGATGATGTGAATCTTACTAGTTTTGCAAGTTAAGGGATCACCAACTACATTAGGATTCATCCTCTGGGAATCATGAATATCTGTACTGAATTTAATGCCGACCCATCCAATAGTAGCAGCTAGCAAAAATAATAACAATATTTTAGAAGTATTAATACTGCATGTATTTCGGCTTTCTTAATCTGTTAATCATCTTAAATTCTAAATCTAATCCTAAATTTAATTTATGGAGCAAACGTCATATGCAAGGAAGCATAAACTTGTACAGAAAAAAAATTACATCATAAAATATGTATGAAATTGGAAAACATGGTCCAACACACGCAAACACACGCGATTTGTGTCATACACAAATTCTAAATGTGCTTAGTTGAATGAAAGTTGGGAATACTAATAGATTGTTGCAGCAACTGGAGCGTAATGATAAAAAGCAGTTACTGGAGCAAAGACAGCTGGATGCAAAGCGACCTGCATCCACTGCCATTGTTGAAGCCCTGTGGATTGCATACAATTACTGTCACTAGATAAACAATGCCATCTCGTGTGCTGCAGAACACTTCAACTGTTGGCATACAAATGCGTCTAGATCAGGGGTGGGCAATTATTTTTTCCATGGGGCCACATGAGAAACAGAAAATATTGTGAAGGGCCGGGCCAAAAGGCTG
>JBBPCS010000729.1:3423887-3441856 GCA_037974645.1 Hollardia meadi
TCTCTCTCTCTCTCTCTCTCACACACACACACACACACACACACACACACACACACACACACACACACACACACACTACCGGTAGGGCTTTATTGCATAACAGTGACGCTCACAGCTGCTGGTTTATCATTTATTAATGCTTCCTTCAGTGGCATAATTTGCCCTGCACTCTGTATAGGACAGTAATAATTCAGGTGATATGCTGAAAAATGTGAGATGGACCTCACATCGGTCATTTGACAAACAGAGAAAAATATATCAAATAGACAAATGGAGTACATGCTTTACGCCGTTTTCTTTTTTGAAACACTGACACCACTCATCTGCAATGTGCTGCTCACTTGGACTGACAAACAGGAAACTGACTGCCCTTTTGTATTCCCCAACATGCGCCTACCATCACCACGTCGACACACAACGCATGTTCCAGGGGCCTCGTCCAAACTTGATTAGCCGACGCTGTCGGTCAACTGGAGGACTGTTAACTTTGGAAATATGTTTCATCCTGCTAATTTAATTACCAGCAAGCCAGACTGAAGGACAGAGGATGGTGATGGCAAACTTGAAATTCAGAACATGATGGAAAGAGAGAGAGAGGGAGAGTGGAGAAAGAGAGGGGAGGGGTACACTCCTGTCTCCTGAATCTGTTCTTCTCAGTCCTTCCCAACATTTGCTAAAACACTGTTAAAATAATAAGGGCCTATATTTTGGCAAACAAGCTACTACAATTTTTTAATTTTGATTTCAAGATTGTCGGATTCTGATATGCTGTATATTGTACTACGATACTTTCTCTTGGTTCTTCATGCAACTCAGCCCTTTGTCTTATCCCACTTCTCACTCTTTTTCTTCACTTTTATAACTTTAACCTTTGTTGTATTCTGTTTTGCATGAACCAACAATTTCAAAGTCATAAATTCCCATATTGTCTTGCTGTGTTCATGTTCTTATGCTGCCTTGCTGCAAAACGAACTTCCTCTTGTGGTACAATAAATATCTGAACTGAACTGAGCGTTTCAGACTACAGGCACCACATGTTTATATAAATAATCGAAGAGAGGAAGAAAGTGATTGGCAATTTCTAATTCTACCCACCCTAACTGTGTGCAGTATGCTGGCTTTAGGTGAAGCAAACATGGATTAGATTTATATATATATAAAATAAAACAGAAAATAAATGATGATAAATAAAATTTGCTCTGTTTATCTATTTAACAATAAGAATTTGCCATCCATGAAAGACTTATCTAATAATAATCACTGATTTCTTTCCTCTGGGGTCGTTGTGTTAAGGTCATCTGAGGTTTGGCCAGTAGTGTATGTCAAGTAACCCAACAGTTTCCCTCTTGTCAATAAACCTCTGGGATGTTACATCGGTGTCAAAAGCAAACCAGAAATAGCTTTTCCTCCAATGTCAGGATGACAAAGAGAAAGTTTCCAGAGCAACATCTGAGCACAGACTATATGCACACAAACACACACAATACACACAACAAGAGAGAGAGACAGACACACAGAGAGAGGGAAAGAGAAATGGCTCACCTGGCCTCTTTGTTATGCAAATCGATTGTGAGTCAATATGACAAATGTACTGTAAAGGGGGAAAAAACTAGGCTTTTTCATCTACACCAGCATTCATCCTCAGAGCAGTGGTCTTATCACCACTCTCAGCCACGAGTAAAGACCTGATTAATGGCCGCCACGTGTCAGCTACGTAAATCGTCAGAACATGCTTGGTTGCATCTGAATTGAAAGGTTGTGAATTACATGGCAACACAGAGAACTGAGGGCTCAGTGTTTCACTTCTGACTCTACAGAAGCTCTGAAGCACCATCTCAGATGATTAATCCGCCTCTCATTTTGCATTATTTCTACCAAATATGCTTTAATTTATCTGTAAGGAAATGGTTGATTTACAACAAATAAATAGACTCGATTTTGCAGCAATTTAAGACTTTAATTCTAAAAAGATATTTTTAGGAAATGTATAATGTGTACATACGCTGTGAAGTGCTTCAAAATCAAAAAATGTTTTATTGTTACAATACAAATACAATCATACACAGTACAACGTATTGTGTATAGTGAGGTGACTTCAGAAGAAGTCTAACAAGTACATAAATAAAATAAAGATAAATCTAACAAATAGATCAAATAAAATAGAAATATATACAATAGAGTAAAAATTAACAGTGGGACATTGAACAATATGGTCAGTTATTATTTTCAATGTTGAGTGAAACAATATAACAGTATATCGAGTGTCATTAACATACAGTATGTGTAATGTCACTGTTTGAGGAACCAAATGGCCAAACGGAAGAATCTCCTTCTCCTCCTCCCTGATCGCAGCAGAGAGCAGTCTATTGTTGGGCTGATTGAGGTTTCTAATGATCCTCTCAGTTCTCGTTCTGCACCTCCTGGTGTAAATGTCTCGTAGGGCTGACAGTTGACATCCGATGACGCGACCCATTTACTATATAAAGATGGACAACATGAGAGCTCCCCAATAGTGAAGCCAAAACAGTGGGCTGCAGTATAGATCATAAACCCCGACCCCTCAATGATATCAGATAGGACATGGGTCAAACTAAAAAATGTTTTTCCCAAAGATAGTTTCTGTCAATGTCCTCATTTTTGTACATTGGGAGGAAGTTTAGACATGTCGTGCATTTTTCTTTATGTCAATGCTGCGACCCTCTGCAGCGCCAGTCAGGTCCTCTTGGTGCTGTTTCCCAATCAGGCTATGGTGTTGCCTGTTAGGACGCTCAGAATGCTACAGTGCAGGCAAAGCAAGTCTCGAGGGGCAGCCTGAAGTCCTTTAGGCGTCTGACATTGTAGAGCTCTGCTTCTTAGTCCTGCTGACATTCACAGAGAGGTTGTTCAGCGGTGCTCTGAGATAAATGCTAATGTCAGCATGAAGCTAAAATGCTGCTAAGCTAATGTTTCGCTGGTGTGATGTTTACTGTGATAAGCATCTTAATTTGCCATTAGCATGTTAACATTTGCTAATTAACACTAATTCCAATCCATCCATCCATCCATCCATCCATCCATCCAGCCATCCATCCATCCAGAATTTGTTCAGATATTTGATGTATCGCATGATGCAAACATATTGTCACAGCCCTCTTTAGGTTAAATAGTGATCACTGATCATAATACTCTTCAAGAATGCAGAGTTGCTTTATTAGTTAATGCACCTTTGGGTTCACAATTGTGCAACTTTGCTCATGTGGCTGGACTGATTGACATAACAGCCACATGGCCACTCAGTGTGCCCGCTATTACCTCAGGCTGATCATCAGGGTCTGGTTGGTTACTTTTATGCCACATCTGTACATGTCCATTCATTGTGTGATGTAATACTTCCTCCTGATGAGACAGGAAACCATTTGATTATCACACAGCTTCTGTCAGAGCAGCGAAGGCAGGTCCTGCAACATGAGGGGATGTCAGGTCGCACAGATGGCTCTTTTTCTTTCTTTCTTTTTTGACGTATTAATCTTTCGACTTGCTTTTTTTTTTTTTTTTTAACCTTAAATGGCTTTCCTCTTCCTCATGTGGCTACAGTCATATGTAGTTTTCATGATTTTCACGAATATGAAATATGTTTGCAGAATCTCATAAATACATTAAATGCTCATTAGTGTATACAAGACCGTAGCATTGTCCTGTGAAAGAAAGAATGCACTCTAATTCATAGTCTCTTTATAAATTACAAATATGTGACCATATATTCAACAAAGTATGTGTGAATAATACATACTTTAAAATAGACAAAACACTGGTTGTCCTCAAGAATAGTTCAGTGTACTTCTGAGGCCATCTAAGGTATTTGGGCACAAATCAGCACTGTAACAACATTTCTCAAAAACACCCAGCTTGCATGTCAAACATGCCACAAATATCTCCTGTTTAAGACAGCTGTGGCACACTTGTTTGTTTGTTTGTTTTTTTGTTGAAAAAAACAAAAGAGAGAAAGAATTCACAAAGTCTCTATTGGTCCAACCTTAATGCCAGATTATATCAGGATTGCATGAAACATCTGTCATGCAAGGAGCTGGGTAAACAGCACAATATGACTTGTGAATGTCACAGATGACAAAATTAATCTGCCGTCCTTGGGGAGAGAGTTTAAGATGTTTTCATGGTTAACACGCTACAACAGAAATAAAAAGCGCTGCAGGTGGGAACCTGTCGGGAAGACAGATATATTATAACTGAACTATAAACAATTATTCAAGTATTTCTGATTGAAATGTTGCAACAAGAATTAAGGATTTTTAGATGCGTGTTAAATGTAAAACCAGTGTTTTATGAATTGAACAATAACCCACAGATCTTTCTATGTATGAAACTGAACTCTGCAGACAATGCATGGATGCAGTATATGTGCAAATCATGGTGCACCTGCTCTCCCACTGCAATGTACCTTCTTCCCCTGAGCAGCAGAGCTGTCCTGTGGCTCAACCTGGAGTTTGATCTCCCCTGAAGACAGGGGATCAAAGAGAGAGGAATTTTACTGTGGCATTTATAAATCACAATATTACATTAAATAATCATGCGCATCCTGCTCATCAGCTTCCTACATGCACACTAGTATCCCGAAACAAGGATTAGGTGTTTACATGCCACGGTATCTCGGTTTCTATCAGAGCACTCCGGCTAGCAGATCCAGGTTTCCTAAAATTGGGATAAGGTCTAGGTCTAGGTTTGTAAAACCAGGGTAGGCTGTTTACATTACATAATCAAGATACTCGATCGTTTCTTCTTGTAATACCGATGATAACCAGAATCTAGTGCGGATGTAAACACACTTACTGATCTGTAACTTTTGCACAGAGGCCAGTATATAGAACATTCAATAAAGTCATAGTAAAATAGTTTAAGTGGTAGTTTTACTCCTTTTTATGACATTAGAATAGAAGGATTCGTAACAGCATTAACAGGGGATAAAGCAGCACTATCAGTACCGTAATAGAATTACATCAGATCCCTTTCATATTTTATTTTGGAAAAAAAAAAAAAAAAAAAAAATAGCCTAAAAGATTACGTTGTCTAACAGATGGTTCAGGATTCCACAGCTCAGACTTATCGGCTGCAGAGGTCATTCACTTCTCAATCCATTCAATTACAAATAAAACTACATTAATGTTTTGTACATCTGAACATGTTTGTCAGTCTTAGTTTCATCCATGGTAGTTTTTCTATG
The DNA here is from genome assembly GCA_037974645.1 of Hollardia meadi. Classification (NCBI taxonomy): domain Eukaryota; kingdom Metazoa; phylum Chordata; class Actinopteri; order Tetraodontiformes; family Triacanthodidae; genus Hollardia; species Hollardia meadi. The sequence goes on from JBBPCS010000729.1 coordinate 3,429,103, forward strand.
GTGCGGTGGTCGTATGCCTGTCTCGGCAACAGTTCGGCAATCTGTTCACATGTGCTGATACACAGATGAGAAAACGAGGGGGGAAATCATAATATTATCACTAATATGTTTATGGGAACTACAACAAAAAGTCAATTCATAAGGGATTTGCTTTAATCTGGCTGGGTTTAACGAAGGCAGGATTATTTACTGTTACGCAGGAGGCATTAGGTGTCACATGTCCATGGAGTCTAGGATAGGGATAGGGCTCTACATCAGAGGGAAACCTCTTACATCCTTTTGCCCTCCAACTGACCAGATTATTGTTTACTTTAGTGATGACTAACTGATACAGAATGACCAGGATGTGACTACGTCGAGGCACGCCGCGTAACAAAGTGCCTAAACACAATGCAAATTCACACACAGCAGCCAAACCAGACTGTGAATGTACAAAAAGGTGCAAAATGCTCACATTTTCAATTCACGTTTTCAAATGTAACATCACTTTTCCTTTATAATGACACTGGTATCTGCATATCATCATCAATAAGAGGTATAAAATACACCTGTCACTTCAGAAAAGAGGGGACAAGACTAGTGTATGTAAAAACTCACCACTGAGCGTACACACTGTCTTAAATGTAGTGCTTTATAGATGAGGAAAAATAATGTGACCTTTCATCAGCGGTGATACATTTTTTACTATCGATTTATTTGCTGGTTATTTTGTAAATTAATCTTTTTCTAAAAACCATCAGAAACAGACCATTTCAATTTCCTACAGCTGGAGGTTATGTACTGTATTTAATTGCTTTTCTTGTCTGATCAAGAGCCCAAAACCTAATTATTTATTTATCCTTTTTAAGATGCTTGAAATGCCAAATCACATTGACTTAAACGATTGATTGATTATCGGAATAGTTGGAGATTAATTTTCTGCTTATCAAAGAAATGATTAATCAACTAATTGTTTCAGCTCTATTAGGTCCTGTGTAAAAAATACTATTATCTGCCAAAATTACAACAGTGTTGCTTATGAAGGACCAGAAAACAGAGCTGCCGGGGCTGCCCTTTGATTTCCTTCCCGTGCATAAAAATTCTTCGGCTGGCTTTGTGTGTAATTGTGTGCTAATAGTCCTGATGGTGGCACTGCATCAGCTGTCTAAAATTTGAAACTTTGAAAACTGGTTTGGTTTTTAACTGTTCGGTAACATCCTTACCTCTTTGGAAAATCATGTTTTGTTTGATATAAATCCCTGTGGATCAGTCCAGTATATGACTGATAAAGGCTCAGTGGACATTTGTCAACAATATTTGTTGTGTTCGAGTCCTTGACCTTTGTGTGGATCAGTAGGAGGATGTCAGGTTTCCCTTTTCCCCTTTTGCTCGTTCATATTGTAACCTGGTATTTCTGGGAAAGTATTAATCCTGGCTTCTTCAGACAGATTAATGTTGGAGAGCAGAATGGGATATTGTACGTTGTCCTTGATGCCGGTAGAAGATAATCTTCTGATCGAGACCCCTTAATAGGACCCCTGCTGCATGCGTGTGGGATCAAAGCCATGAATCAGTCAGAGGGAGGGGATGCAGATGAGAGACTGAAGATATGAAGCTTCACGTTGGGGAAGTGGAGTGTGTCGTGTGTTTGATATCATTTCAAATGGAGCACAAGACGAGAGTCTTTGGATAAAATGTATGTTGTGTTTACCCATAGTGACAAATTAATTCTTGAGAAAAGCCTGAGTGAAGATGTCTAAATATTAAATAAACTATTTAGAACATCCCCCACTTATACTGTATCTGATCTAACATCCTGCTCTTGCAGTTAGTCAGCAGTTTATACTGATATTATCTCTAGACTGTCAATAAGGCAAACCTGTGGTGATCAGTGCTTTTATAATCATTTTTAATTTAATTTAATTGTAAAGATATTGGGGGGAATTTTTTTAATCCTGCTGGATAAGTTAGTGAGTATATGAATGGAAAGGAATAGATCCTACTGATAAATGAATCAGAGGTGTAAAATCTTTGAAAAAATAATTACCATCATCAAAGCTACTGTTTTTTTTCTATAATTACAATAAACCCCTATATGGATTTTCAGCCCTATGGATTTTCACATTATTTTGTCTCCCTGAAGAGACTTCATGATTTCTGAATATACACACTTAATGTGACCCAGTCATCAATAAACTCAACCCCACTTGTAAAAGCCTCTTGGCTCCACAGACACATACTTTTATTTCCTCTGTATCAGCTGCAGCATGTTGAGTTTGTTGGAAGGACAAGAGGAAGAATAAAGATGCGGGAATGGGAGAAATCCCTGTAATTATGGAAATGGAAAGATGTGTTCCACAAAGGCCATGGCAAACACCGTCTGCTGACAGTTCATCAATAGGAGGTGAAGGAGCATGAGCAACATGAAGGTTAATATCATCATGCGTTCAATGAAAGAATGAGCATTTAATATGCATGCTGCTGCAGGTTATCTTCATTTCTTTGTGTTTGTCCCCCTCTTTCCTGGCCACGCTCTGAAAATGCTTTTGCTGATCATCAGGATTCAGATATGAAGGAAAAAACAATATATATATATATATATATATGTGTGTGTGTGTGTGTGTACATGTGTGTGTTTGAAAGAGAGAGAGGCAAGAGAAAGATGTGTGAGTAACAAGATAACAAGGAGCCTCTAACCTCTACCGTGAGGTCAGCGCAGATGTACAACAGTCATATATGAGGTTAAATGCTATGTGAAGGGAAGGTGCTTGGGAAAGGTTAAAGTGACTCACAGCACATCTGGGTACCACACGCAAGAAACAAAACAAAAGAAGAAGAAAAAAACCCCCATCCTGCTAGACGGAGGAAAAGTCTCATGTCTTCAGTGTGATCCCTGTGGGAGGAAAGAGAAGCTGCTGCATGCAGTCGGTTTGGTATAAGAGTTCGTGTGAGGATCAATTGTTTAACTGAAAATAGATCAATGACAGGTTTAACAATCAACTAATTATCAATAATTTCATATCATTACGTGTGCATGTTTAATGTTTACAATATAAGAAGTTGGTTTATTGAGATAAGCAGCAAGATTTTTTTTTTAAAAAGTGGCGCGAATTCACCCTTAATTAATTTGCCATGAAACCACTGCAGAATAAGAGGGCACAATGAGATGATGTCATTAAAAGAGCACCAGTTGAACCTCAAATGGTGGAGAAAAATGTTGAAACCCAATGGAAATGTGGCGCTTTTTGTTTGTTTCATGACTTTGATGATTTGATGATTGTCTCTTCAGTGCCTCATGATTTATTTGCTAATTGCACTCTGTCACATTTTGCTTTAATTATTGCAGCAACATTTCCACCTCAGCCAAGGGTGTAAAAAAAAAGGTTTTTTTTTAAACGAATATTTCGAGTTTTAAAACATTCTTCCACTCCATTCCATTTTTTTAATGCACAAATTAAAAATGTTCACAAAAACATTTTTATAGTCATTGGGCTCTTGTGACTGATGATGGACATGTGTTTTCATATTTGACATGATAGACACAAAACATTTGCATGACTAGTTGCAGCGGATACATCTTGGAGATTTGAGCCTCTCTGATATCAGCTATGAGCATTATGGGAAGTACAGTGGAGATGTCAGTGGATGAGGGAGAGGCCAGTCCAGACACAATGTCAGGAGTGTGTGTAGTCTTGGCCTGCTTAGTCTACAATCTTAAGCTCCACAAAGACAGTGACTGTAGCCAACCAATAGCTGCTTGAGTTTGTAGCTAAATAGCTAAACTACTTGCCAAAACAGGATATAGGCTACATTCCCACTGGTGCCTAGCTACATCTTTGCGGCCTGTAAGCATCTATCTATTAGAACATGTTTTCTTATTTGACTGGGTCCAAAGTGATTTTCATGGACTGCCAGAGTGAAAGTGGTTCTGAACTGAGAAAACCTCATTTAAATTCACATTTGTAATAGCGTGTAGAACAAAATAATCCAGCTTTGGAACACAGCCTTACACAACAGTATGTTATCAGTGTTTCATTTCCTTAGTATATCATCATTCAATATTTAAAAAAAAAACAGCATTTCCCATAAGCCCTAGACCATTGCAGGTTTAAGCATCACAGATTAACAGCTCAGATATGTCTGTAACAGCAGGAGAGGGAGAGAGGATTGAACGGTTTTTAGACATAGAGATAACATCTGGAAAGTTCAAAAATGAGTTTTATGTATATGGAAGAAATTTAAGGTTTCAGCTTTTAATAGCAGGTGCTGTGGTGGATTTCAGTTTGTTTTGGTTGTATGTCGATTGCTGCATTTAGTGACATGTTTTTTTAAATGAATCACCCTCAAAGCAGCATAGTGAGGGCTCTATGTTGCTTTCACAGAAAGTAGGTGAAAAGGTTCCAAAAGCAAACTGAGATAAAGAGCAACACAGTGAAAATGGCCTCCAGTGAAGGGCAGACAGAGACCTCACAGAGCTAATCTAGATTGACTTTTCTTTTTCTACAGACTTCAATATTGAGCTCGGAGCGCCGAGGCGGCACTCCTGCTGTGTCCTCTTTGAGGAAGACGCATAATAAGATGATTCAATTTCCATTGCGATGCATAATAACCTCTAACCTTTTGTCGTCCATAATGGTGTATGTAAATGAGCCAGAGTCTTACCTAAATCAAGCCCAGCACTTAAACAAGACTGTGTGATTATCTTTCTTTGCTGTTAAATTCATCTTAATGAGAACTATACCTGTGGTGTTGTACATCAGCATGACTCTGTGTGTGTGTGTGTGTGCGTGCGTGCGTGCGTGTGTGCGTGCGTGCGTGCGTGTGTACACACGAAATTGGTGGGCAGATGCAGTCAGAGACAAAACAGCAGAGGAAGAGTCCAAACAGCAGGACAACTTTTGCAATTCAAGTCCCGTGTTTTGGCTCCCAGGAAGCTCTCATCCAACAGGACCGGACATTGTACATCTCATCAGTGCCTGCACAGATACTGAGTAAACACACACACACACACACACACACACACCCACACACACACTGGCCGAGCGAAATGTGTCTGACTCAGGACAGTGGGGAAATATTGGCTATGAAAGAATGCGGTGACCGTCGGACAGACGGATAACGAGGGTGGCCCCTCTAAAATGAGTCCACAATAAATCTCCAGACTGCTGTTGAAATGAAAAGCTGCATAAATACTGTATGACTAAATTCAGATCAAAACCAGCCAGAAATCACCTTGTGGATTACTCTGGTTGTCCTTCCTGCATGGTGGGTGTGACCTCATGTCACATGAGGGCGGTCGCTCCATTCTTAATGTTACAAATCTTGTAAGGGTTAGTGTTTAAAATGAAATGTGATGCAGGGAAGGAAGTGAAACTGACACTGATACAACTGCCTTGATGAAGTTCGATCACAGGGACAAACGAGACACAAACCGAACTGTGTTGCACATGCAGTAATTAATTGCATGACCACGGTATTAGAAAATGATAACATGAGCATCTTGCAGTTCGTAAGATTATATTAAACTCTTAGACCTCACTGACCCATTGGCTTGTGTCCGTCAGTCTTGACTGTTCAAACTTGTTGTTATAGACTTTATATACTGTCAGAACACCTTATATATTATATACACCTTACAGCTGCTTATGGGGAAAAGGAGGAAAATGTGAGAATTGGCCAAACAAATGAGGAGCATCATATCACTAGAGTAACTAATTACTTAGGCATATAGTTAGCGGCCCGGACTGGGAGCTTGGACACCAGAGGAGTGATGGTGCTTACATTGCCAGCACAGGATCTTTGGACTGCCGGAAGAAGGAGGTTTTGTGGCCCAGGGCAGTGCAGAAAACAGTGCAGAACCGGAGCTTAGCAGCCTGCTAGGGAAACATGGAAGGAAGGGAGGAAGGTAAGTCAGGCATCTGAGCTGTACTATCGGACAAAGTGATATTACAAGACAGAACTGGCTGGGGCTAGCTGGTTAGCATGCTAACTTCAATAGATATCTCTGCACCATGTACAATACATACAGTATGTCTTATTTCTTCACATTATTTTGATGATTTTGGTTAATTGTTAAATGCTTTAAACTGAAATTCTTACATATTGCACCTTTAAGGGTTACCAGCAGAGTCACAGCAAGCTAAGCCCGCTAAAGTGCTTGGTGCAGACAGATGAGCTCATTAAGCTATTGATCAATGGTAGACTGTTGGCAGATAAATCATAAAATATGACCACCTGTGGTACCAATTGATTAAAATATATCTGAATTGGAAAGTCATTAAGTTTCAAATGCATTATTTCTCTTTCTCTTTATTATTAGAACTCTCCACATGCAGTGTATACTATATATGGCTATTGGTCATCAGTGGAAAGCACACACTGTCCTTGGTATAATTTAACCTACATGATTGTTGACCTTTGTGCTGCAGGAAAATAAAATGCTTTGATATGCAATCCTAAATAATTGAATCCATAAAGGACAAGCATATTTAGTTGTAGGCCGCATGTCATTTTAATGGACATATCAAGGTTAAAGCGCATGTTCTTTCAATTTAATGCTGAAACCACAAAAATCACAGAATTGCTACACAGATGAATATTACCCAAGGACCTCAAACTATACCTGACAATGAGGAATACATTTCAACAGCCAATTCAGGTACCAAGTATAGCACTGGGGAATTATTTGTTTCCATGCTTACCACAGAACAAATGAGCCTTATTTCTACCTCTTTTGTACCAATAATGCAATGATGCACATAACAAATGGATACAGTAAAACGCGATGGTTGGTGCTACTTTATAGCATATTCTATATTATAGCTTTGAGTTAGAGTTAGACCTACGAATGCATTCATAACAACATGGTTTGACATCACAGTTCTCTATAAGAACCAGAAAAAGGCCATGAACTCAAGCTCATGGCTGCAATAAAAAACAAGACTGTACTGTACTAAGTTATTGTACTGTACTAAGTGAACGTAAAAGCTTCTGTTGAGTGGACTAATCTTTTTTTCTCTTACCTGAAATAAATATTAAACAAATATTTGCTTACCATCCCATATTAGAGTAATTATTTTGAAATGTAAGTAGGCAGCCAAAACATGACAAGGAGTGCTGTAGTAAAGAAATTATTTAGAATAACATTTTAAGTAGCCAATAACGTTAGCACCGAATGTGCGTTTCGCCCCCGTCATGCAGCTAGATGCTCAAGCAGCTCCGCTATTCTCAACCAGTGTGCCGGGGCACTCTGGGTTGAGTTAGGTAAGGGGACTGCTAGTGTTAGCTGCAGGGCTAACCAAGCTTGCGGTAACTGTATAACAGCAGCTCCAACAAGTCACGTTATTTGCCCATCAGGGAACCCCGTAAACCACCTTGGGACTGAATTCCCTGTCGTCAAACTGGTCTCAGTTCGTCTTGGAGGCTGTGTTCGGTCTCCGTCCGACCGTGTTCACTGGCCCCTGAGCCGGTACAGTTAGCATCAGTTAGCGGTTCAGCAACAAGTAAAGCTATCATCAGTCAAGGCTGAACAGCTGGAGGACAGAAGGAAAACCAGAAATAAACCAGGAATATGATCCAGTTTCACCAAAATCAGTAAATAAAGTTGTGCAATTGTGCAGTAAAAAGCGAGGCCTGGCCCCCACACGCTCCGGCTGTGCCCCTTTGACACAATCTTGCTCTTACATGCTGTTTAAAATTGATTGATGGGTGATTGTTACGATATTATTGGTTGAAAATGGTTGGTACAAGCTGTTGTAAGAAAACTTCATATTTTGTTTTAGGGGAAGAAAGTTTTTTGGAATTTTTTGCCATATATTGTTAAATGAGGGCACAATTATGACCATGAATGTGATCTAAAAGGGTTAAAAAGGCATTTTTCATTTCAGCTTGACCTTAACTTGTAATTCTCCACATTTCTCGACAACATGCACCAAAATGTCTTGCAGTATTAAATTCTTGTAGGCCAGGTTTGCACCGTTTCCCTGCCTGTAAAGACAACAATTACAGGATTGCTTTGGAGACTGAATGATTATTTGTGAGGCAAGATCTGAAGTTATCCTGAGTGTCCAGTTGAATTTATAGATGTTTATCCACGATGGAGATATTCTGGCAATATGTATAATGTCTGTATGTGCAGTTTTGAGCATAGCCATACAGATATAGTCAAGCTGCACCAAAGTGTTTTATTACAAAGTTGTCTTCATTGTTCAATGTTCACAAATAAGAACATTAATAACAGAGAGGGAAGTAAAAGGAGTGAGCCTTAGGAAGATGCACTGCAATGAGTCAACTGCACATAAGTCAAACTGCAGCTTAATCACTTTTGGTGGATATTAAAGGAGTTTTAAACAAAAACCAATGCAAAGTTTTGTTTTAAAGATACCCTGTAAATCTTACTCTAATAGGGGCTAACAATGTTGGCTGGAGTTTCATTATGATAATCGGGCCATTCGTTTATCCCATTAAGCTGATCTATCTCTATAATTTACCACAAGTTGAACAATTTAACCAGCTGAATTGAAAAAAGCACTGCATCTCAGAGAACGGTAACACAGAGTCAGACAGACCACAGTTAAAGAGACCAGTGGGAGTAGATCCAGTGCTTAACTGGAGACATAAGGTAGCGATTGAGAGCCACATACTGTATGTCCTGTGTTATGAACCTGTTTTTACCCCTATAAAGAAGCTCATGGTTAAGACAGCTGAGGAATAGGTTCACTAACAAGCAAAGTATTTTGGTTTTATCATGTATGAAAATTGCGGAGAGTACAGTGACGAATGAAACAAGTTCATTCTTGAGCTTTTATACATATTTTTACAAATATAATCAAGGTCTCCACCGCTTTTTCCAGAGCTTTCACCCACATCCCATCAGACCATCTTTTAACAGAGGTAAATACACAAACAGCCATTAAGTAGTATGTTTCATACCTTATTCAGTGATGACACCTGAGTCGACTCCAGTTGCTGAGGAAGACCACAAGACTGTAGTTGAGAGTTATGGAAAAAGCTAGTAAGTGGACTTGAGTTTGTCCTTTATGACCATGTAATTTGCCCATTCTCAGCCACATATGCAGCACTTAAACTACAGACAGAGCGCATATTCACTTCTTTTCAATTTAGAAACACAATATTTTTGTACTTTTAAGGGATACATAAATATCAGTAAATTTTCAATATTAACATTACTCTGAATGTAATGGCTCGATCATTATGTGGCAGGTAATGACGGCCTGTGATGATGGCTCTGTGGACAAACATGGTCTTATCTTATAAGTCACACCACAGGAGCTCATGCTGAAAAATTTATTTCCCCTGGATGAAATTACTCACATTTAATGGAGCACGAACGCCTAATTGAGGGCAGTGTTTCTCTGAGACTGGAGCTCAACTGAAGCATGCGTCACCCTGGTGTAACCCCTGTGAGCCCAGCTTTCAAAAGGTAACTGCAAACCAACCTACTATGAATTGGAGGGGAGAAAACAGACACCCTTGCAGTGTAAAGCACTCAGAGTTCATTTGCTGACAAATGTGTTAATAAATGCTATCGTGTTGGACATCAGGGCTCCAAGTGAATTGGTTAAACTGAAGATTTTCTTGATTAATCAACTTTATAATAATCAACACTATTAAATGTCAGAAAATAGGGGAAAATGCCTGTTATATAAGTCGAAGCCAAGGCGATGTCTTCAAATGTCTCCTTTTGTCCAACCAGCAGCAGAAAACCCCCAAAATATTCAGTTTCCTAACATGTGTAGAAAATCCTCAAATCAAGATATTTTAGAAGCTGCCAGCAAAAGTTTGTCATTTTGGCTTAAAAAAAATTAACGAAGCATTTATTTGATTATCAAAATAGTTGATTGTTTTTCTATAGATCAAATAACTAAATAATCAACTAATCATTGCAGCTCGATTGAACATGAAATCAATGTAAGTTTAATATGAGCAAGGTTCTGTTATAAAAAGGTATAAAAAAGCAACACATTACATTTAGTAACTTGTCCCATCCATGAGTACATATACAGAGAAATCCCTCTTTTGTGTTATGACTTTATGATAACTGGACTTGTTGGTAATGAATGGAACTCCCTGTTGAACACATGGACCGATTTTCCACCTCGCCTGTAACTGCTGACAGACACCATTCCTGAATACTCTACGACCCGCTCCATCACCGCTTCATCTCTGAAATCATCTCCCCACTTTCTCCTTCGATCAAATTGAAAATGTGTAAAAGCCCATTCATGTGGTGCCCGTCTCCATAAAAACACAAACACACACACACACACACACTGCTCGACGATAGAAGGACACACACACACACACACACTCGTTTTTAGATGACAATATGTCGTTTATTTTCTATATTTTAAAGGTTTATTATTTACAAACAAAATAAAGAAAACAACAAAAAAAAAAATCAAAAAGATTTTTTGACAAACACTGTTTGTCTGCATATTGTTGTAAGAAAGTTTACATTTATCTTTCTTTCATCTGTATCAAGTAACCAACTGATAGTTCTTTTTGTCTAAGCCTTGGATTACATAAATGAGCTGAACAATGACCATGTGAGTGGGGGTTTAAGAGGGCCGACCCTCTCTCCACTACGCATATCATCAGTAAACATATGAAACCTGTGGTCATCAAAACCAAATAAACATTTGGTTTGTCCTCTCTGGGCATTATTCTCGCTTCTTTTTGCATCTCTTGTTTTTTTTTTTCTTTTCTTTTTTTTTTCTTTTTCTCAAACCAACAAAAACAACAAACAAAAAGAAATATACAAATATATGTGCTGGTTTGTTCAGAGTCTCTATACTGCTAATATGTAAGCTCATTAGTTTGTGTTGTACATCACCATTAATGCCCATTCCAGTATGTTTGTTGTGATTGGTACAGTGAAAAAAGCACATAGTTGGGAAGCTCTCCCTCCAAAGGCAAGTATCAAAAACAGCACAAACTAACAGTGCCGCAATCCATCTCGACTGTGTACTAGTTCCTATACACTATGGCATATTCACGATTAAGCGCTCAACGTTGTAAATAGAACATATTCCCCTCATTAAGAGCCTCATACAGGATCAGGGCAGCACAAGTTTTCAAGGATATTGCTCCCTTCATAACTCACTCGACCTCTAACCTATAGCTGAAAGAATCTGTACCGTTTTTTTAATTTTTATTAGTAAATCAGAAAGTGCAATTTAAAACAAAGACAATGACTTAGAATGTGTTGCTTTGGCCAGTTTCCATCCACGCATCAGTATTTAACCAAACATCAGTGACTATAGCTACAAAGAAAGGTAGAAAGGTGCTCCAAATTTGTACAATGTCTCATTGAATGTGAGATTACTGCAAGTCTAAAGATGTACAACTGTACATGACCTCATTAGAGATTCTGTATAGCTTGACTGACAATGTTAGAAAAAAAACTGCCTCTAGAAGTTCAGAAGATACCAATTGGATAATCTGAGACATTTGGCCATCATCATTGCTTAATCCTTCCCGGTCTAAAAACACTGAGACATGAAGAACACATAGAGTATAGTAAGAATGAATGCGCAGTCGTGTGCAGAAGCGCCCCCCGCCCCTCCCCGCCACCCCCCTGTACGCACCAAGCTCACACTCATAACAAAGGATGGAACATGGCTATAGTTTAGGCACAAATACTTAAGAATGTCCATGTGAAAAGTCAATGCTGCTGTTCACACACATACAGATAACGTCTAGGCAGACAGACAATGAACGAAAAACATAATCCTACATTACATTTAACGTCAACATTTTTGAGATAGTATCTTTTTTTTTTAAAAGTATTTGTGACAGTGCATGCTTTCATGACATTGGTGGGTTGACTGTATTGGTACACGATCGACACAATCTGTAGCGAGGACTTGTAGTCTTTTTAAAACAGTATCTCAAAGGGCTTAGTCACTTTGAACTGATGGGATATCTGGTTGCCATGAAAACTATGACTCTAAAGAGAAATTCTGCGTGACTGACAGGAGAACGGTTTGTCACATTTGAGTCACTGTATGAAGGCCGCAGGAAGGCCTTGTGCACACATGACAGTCCTCTGCATGTGCAGGGAAATGGTCTGTAAGCCGTAATTGCTGGCTTTTTTTTTTTTTTTTTAGCTGTATCATCAAATACTTTAGTTATTGTAAGATTATTCAAAATAGCTTGAGAGTCACAATATTCTGGCTTCCCTTCCTCAACATCAGTCCAGGTCAGTTTAGAGTACCTAAGCCCACATAATGGATTTACATGAGACAGAAACCTTAATGCAAACCAGCATTTCTTTTTCTGACTTGCAGCAGCGCAATAAGCACCTCTCGGGGAAGATGTCTCCCCGCACGCTTGAGCGACCGGATATCTGACGTCTTTAGCCTATAACATGTAGAAAATGTCACGCCAGGCTCTTCAACTACAGTAATTGTGATATGACAGCGTACAGTACAGTTTTACTCAAGAAGTAGATGAGCAAGCATGGAATTAAAAAAAAAAAAAAAGTGTAATGAATTGTTTATAAAGTAAGCCTCCATTTTGGTTAATTTGCCTGTAATAAACACAAAATATTTATCCTTAAAATGATCCTCCACAGTTTTGGAAAATGAGGCGATAGAAAAGACACATTTACTGTAAGTAGGATCACTCTGAAATCACATGGTGTATTGTGTGTAAATACTGTATATGTTCACTTGACGTTAAATGAAAAAAAAAAACTATATATATATATATATATATATATATATATATATATATATATATATACTGTATA
>JBBPCS010000729.1:3441956-3453069 GCA_037974645.1 Hollardia meadi
TTAAATTAAAAAAAAAACTATATATATATATATATATATATATATATATATATATATATATATATACTGTATATAGGAATATACAGAGAGAGATAGGGATTCCTAAATGTCCTCCGATCAGACATTTCTCAGCGTCAAGTAGTGCTAGCTATTGCATTAAGGTTTGTTTATCTCTTATGGAACATATGCATTTTGTCACTTAACCTTTTTGTCGCATATAGATGATATCCAGGTTCCTGATAGAAGTAAGACATTGTTATGATAGAGAATGCACCACACAGTATCTGTAAATACTAGCTCTACAAAACTATTTACAGCACACATATACGTAATCTTTATGTCACAGTCTATTGCATAAGGGTGATAATCTTTAGTTTATAAATATTATAAATATACACAGAATTTTTAAGCAACGTTACATAACATCTCAGCCATCTGTAATTCGAAATAGAAAACAATAGCATCCATCCGTCTTTTCTCCACACCCAGTTCTCCTCAGAAACAAACAAAGAAAGCAGCATTTCTATTATTGATTCCCTTTGGACCCATTAACACTGTCATGGTTCGTATGTGAGCCGCTGTGGAGATATAGAGGCTCAGCAGTACTTTTTGTTGCTGAGAGCAACACAACACTCAGTTACAGTATTTTTATTTTGTTGATTTCTGAAATGAGGGTTGAGGAAATTGAGTATTCATTCTATGAGTGTGTGCTTTTTGAGATTATTTGTCAAGAGTTGCTTGCATTTATTATTCCACAGTGGTGCCTAAAGCTGCTGAATAGGAGAAGATAATCTTTCTCTTCCTCAACGGTAAAAAAAAAGAAAAAAAAAAGAAAAAGAGATAGTCATTGTCAGAATCCACAATGCATTCAAGTTAAAAAAAACAAAAACAAAAACAGAAAGCAAAATAAAATAAATAAAAAAAAGTCATACATTATATATAATTCTTAATATTTCTCAGAAAGGAAGACTCGTGTTTATACTACAGCTTTTAAATTGCCATTGCCAAATATTCTAGTTGGATTTTACACACAGTCACATGCAGTCACACACACATTCTCTCACACACCCCTACATACAGCAGTATATATACACACATATATATATATATCTATATATAGATATATATCTACGTATATATAGATATATATGTAAGGTTAAAGAAAAGAGAGATGTATCTGTATAATATACATTCTTAAGTTTAGGGAGATGATGTGTCTAAAATATAATACAAGGGCTCGTATGTACAGGATTTCTATGAGGTTATTTTAGAAGAAAACTGGAGAGAAACAAATATGCTGAAGTTCCTCACTTTCATCTCTTTTGTTGTAACTCCATTTTAAAAAATGATTCGAAATATATTTAAGTTAAAAAAAAAGAAGAAAAAGACAAAAAATGTGATCATAAATTTGATGCAAAACGCATTTTGTCTTGCTCAGTCTCTGTACTGCTTAGGACAGAATCTCTCCTAGATCCAGGGGATTCCCTGTGCTGGGTCGAGGACGATGATGATGATGATGCTGCCGCCACTGCTGCTGCTGCTGCTGCGGCCGCAGCCGATCGCACCGGGGGCAACGCTCCTGACGACATCTGGCGGAATAAATTGACCCGCTGGGGTACTGTGGTGCGGATGCCACTCTGCAGATTCATCCCCTGGATCGCTGCCGCTGTTGGTGGCACGATGGAGGTCAGAGAGTCTCCTGAGGCTGGGTGTGCTCTGGGCCCCAGAGATGTGTCATGTGGCAGTGATGGTTGGGAGGCCGATAAGTGTCTAACATCACGACTCAAGCTGCCGGACTGGAGAGCCTGTGCGCTCTTCGGGATGTCTCCCCGCTGAGGTGAGGGAACCTGCTGCTGAGGTGACGGCTGCTGCTGCTGCTGTGGTGCAGCAGCTGCGGCTGCAGTCGACACAGCAGGCTGCTGGGCAAGCTGTTGCTGTGTGGGTAGAGATGGCTGGGCAATGGGCTGCTGGATGAGTGACAGCTGGGAGGCCGTGCGTGAGCCATACTGGAAGCTCCGGTTGGCCAGAGGGGTCTGAACGGGCGGACTACACATGGCCGCCGTGAAGGAGCAGGGAGACATGATAGCTCCTTGCTGCTGGAGTGTGGTCTGTGGGTTGGTTAAGGAGGAATTCAGGTTGCCATGGGAAAGACTGGGAGCAGGGTAAACCCCCTGTGCCGCAGCAGCAGCGGCGACGGCGGCTGGCAGCATGCGGGCAGCAGAAGCATTGGCAATAGCTGAAGCACTGTAGGTCAAGGGTGCGGAGGATTGTTGGAGCTGACTGGCGCCAAAGGCAGTGGGAAAGGGTGGTTGTGCTGGTGAGTTAATGATGGAGTTTCCTGACATTGGTGTTGAGTTCATCCCGGTGACTGACTGCTTGCGGTCCACCATCATCACCATCTCCCTGTCCTGGCGGATAATCTGCTTCAATATCTCGTTCTCCTGTGTGTTGAAAACGCCGGCGTTCAGATCCTTCTGGAACTTCTGCAGCAGCAAGGAGTTCTTCTTCCCTGTTGGGGTGGAGTCAGGAGAGGTGAGCACATAAAGCCATGGCAAACTTTGGTTAATCCTAAATTACAGGAAAATGGCAGGTTATGGACTGTAATGATAAAGATGCAGCTTGCACTTAGAAGAGTCTAGGGTATTAACATTTTTTTTGGTACCAATAGAGGAGCTTTATCTCCTCGATTCCCCTAAATTTAAAAATGTAACTCTTTCAGCCTTACGAGCTGCATCTTTCCACGTTCACTAAAGTCTGTCATATTGAATATAATGTGTGAAGGACATTGAAAGGTAATGACTATGGTATACACGGTTTGAGAGGAGTGAAGGACACACAAGGAGACAAAGATTACTGAAAGTGTGACGTGATAGCGTAAACTGTGAGGGTGCTGATGTGGACAATGAAACACAGAATACTGATGTTTTTTTTTTTCTGAGGAAAAGACAAAAATTCAAAGCTCTAAGAATAAATTTAAAGCCACGTTCTATTTAAATCACAATGACACTGCTAAAACACATCACAAGGACATTTAGGTTAACCTTTTTTTTTCCTTCTTAATTTCATGAACAAGTCGACAATAAAAAGCAAGCAAAGAATACCACAAAGATCTATTTCTAACACACTAGTTGGGTACAGATTGTAAATATAATTACACATTAAATATCTTTATTAAAATCTAAACTTTACTCATTTTACCACAGAATGCTGTGTTATCGTTATCATTAAAATTTGCATGGAATTTATATTGATTTTTCATAAATTAAATGTTCAATAATAAACTTTTCGTTATTACAGTAAACAAGTTGATTTTTAAAGTTTTATATTTAAGGCCATTTTAAGCCCACAGGCCTGGAAATGTTTCCCAGCCTGTCACATGTCATGGACTGTGATAATAAAAGCTTGACAACCATCTACTTACGTATGTGGCTTTGTGAGTTTGGGAGCAAAACTGTGGTAAAATGATAAGTGGTACTAAAAGCATGAAAGATGTCTTGAAACTGGTCTTTTATAGAAAGAATTGCCACATTTTACAGTAATAATCCTAAATATCTCTTTAACATATTTACTCTAAATGAGTGTGTGTTATTTAGCAGATGTGTTTCCTGATATTACTGTTGGCCTTGTGTATCGACGGGCTGATGGAGCATTATAAAGAAGACAGAGTTGACTTTTAGTGCGCTGAAGGCTTTAGCCATCATCAGTCAATCGTTAAGCCCCGCCCAGTTGAGCAGCACTTGCTGGACGCCTTGTTCAACTCTCAAGGCTGCCAACAAGTCATGCGTTCAGCTATAAGATAAGACTTTCATAGCTGTAACAGCTAAAAATTGTGTGGTGGTGTGTTCTGCCGCCATTTCTCAGAATCAAGTCTTCCATTTGACGTTCATTTAGACCTCGACAATCACTACTGGGTCGGGCAGTTAAGGGCTAAAACTAGCACCACATATTAGACTACTGTTCACTTACAAGGCTGCTTTCATTGCATTTTTAAAGGTGATGGGGTTAAACTCTGTAGATTGGAAGGACAACACATGTTTATTATTTCTCCAAATAGAACCTGTGAGGATCTGAAAGTTTGCTGGTAGTTAGACACAGGGGTATTGTTAGGACTTCAGGACAACAGGCATCAGTGTCAGTGTGTGAAATTCCGACATTTTAAAAGAAAAAATTACAATGTACTTCAGTGTGCCGTCCGTCTTATCTTTCCCGTTTACTGCTGCCCCATTATTTTGTCCTTTTCTTATTTCTCTCTTCAACTAATCTCTCTTTTTGACAGTTTATTCTCTTTGTTGGGTGTGAAAAAGATAGTCGGACACTTATCACAGAATATCACAGACTTTTAGATATATATATATCTACACATATATGCATTTACATTTAATTTTTTTAATTGAATAATGTAAAAGTCTATTGTGCATTCGCAGAATAGGTATATACATACTGTAAAAAAACAAAACAAAAAGACGTTTATGCATTTATGGACTATACTTAACCTACACCACAGTAAATGTCCCGCTATAAAATACATACACACACACTTACAGTAACATATGATTTGTACCCTGACAGTTTTTAATAGTGCAGATATATATAATAGACACTTACTGTATATTATGTATTAATTTAAAATATTCTGGACTGCTTTTCCAATGAATACGAGTGGTCATTTCTCAACATACCTGCAAAATGCAGTTTACCTGACCTATAAAGTCTGACTATGATCGATTGTAAAAATATTATCCCTTAAATACAAACTGAAAACAAATGAACAAAAACAAACAAAATGTAAACAACATTCATGGGTGAAGAAAGTTTTTTTTACATTCAAAATTGTAAAATTTGTAAAATTAGCTATGTGTCAAATGATCATTTGTAAGTAATACAGTCATTGTGTTAGTAATTTGAATTTTCTGGCACAATATAACCATATAGAGTGTTTTTTTTCTAATTATAATATAGAAACATCACCCATCAATATTATTAAAAAAATAATAATAAAATAATTAACCCATATCTGAAATCTAAAACTTAATTATTGTTAAACAGTCTGAAAGCTAATTAACTCACTAAACAAACACAAAATAATGAGCAAAACATCATGTTAACAATAACAGAAATAATAAAGGCTGTATTTGTGATTTGTGATTGAAATTTTAAGGTGCATTCAAGGCTCAACAGAGCAATTACAGCAGTTTGATAAATAGTTTGACCATTAATCTGTAAGAATTTATAAATCACTGCAGGAAATGTTTTTCTTCACTTTCTTCTTGTTGAAGTTGATTTAATGTACATCATTACTAAAAAAAAAGAAGCATTTTAGAAATGATTGCTGGTGTAAATGTGAGAAAATAATTCTTAATGCATTAAATAAACTTTAAAATTTTAAGTCAGACAATCAGAAACAAATTATTTCTTCTATTGGTGAAAACATGAGTTAATAATAAAATGGGATTTCTGCATGTAACAAAAAGTGTATATGGTGTCGCATTAGTAAATGTTTTTACTAATCTGCAGACATGATTTCAATTGTGAAAACACTTTGAATGAAGGATTCAAAGATTAAATCAAAATGTGACACCAACAGAGCTGAGCACGTTTTCATAATCCAGTTGATTATTCTGTGAAAGACTTACAAAATAAACATGGCATGTAACACACTCAATGAGATATTTTTTGTTTCTTTTGATTGTCTGTTTTGGACATTTTAAATGCGTCCATCAAAACATCTCCAGGACTGGTGTGGGTGACTTGACTCACTGATGCAGGAACAGTTAATGTAACCTTCAGCAAGAGGTCAAACTCTTGGAGGATGAATTTGAGACCGGTTCCATTTAGCAAGCCTCTACAGGTCAATTTGTCCCTGAATACTGGAATTGGAATAAAGTGTTTACCTGATGCCTACTCGTCGGCCAGGACACTCTTGAAAACGAGATGTGCTCGTCTCAAGACGGACTCCTGGTCAAATAATTTTTAGATAGATAAAAGATAATGTCAAATGTGCAACATGTTATTGGTTTCAAAGCATGGTTACTTTTTTCTTTCCTCTTTAGAGCAAAACAAGCATGTAACCAAATGCAGTTCATATATAGAAACGATACAACCAGCACGGATCATGGCAAAGTATCTTCCCTCGTATGAGACAAAACCCCCTTCATGGTAAGTCTGAAAGGATGGATGGAATCAATATCAATCTCAGAGGTGTCAGTCAGAGAGGGCAGCTTTCATTTTCTAACATTTAGCTAGAGTAAAAAGTTGGAAGCTCTCACAAAAAGGGCAAATGTAGATTTAGGTCGTTGAGGCCAAAGGGCATGTTGTGAAGGCCACAAATCCATAAACTTCCCTACAGGGCAAATTCAACTTTTTATTTATTTTTATTTTATGCTATTCCAAATAATAATAATAATAACAACCTTGTCTCCTGTGAATTACGCTCATATCATGTTGACGTCCAGGTGGTTAGAAGTACAAAGCCAGAGGTTGAAGGTTGTGTTGTCATTTGTAAAATTCAATCAGTGCCACATTCTGTCCCTCAACTATAACGAGTAGTTTTATTTCTCTTACTCGAACCATACTTTAACCCAGTGTGACTAGTGAAGTAAATGTATCTGTTTCAACTAATTAATGTGAACATGGGCGTCTTGAGACTGAACAATGCTCACGTTGTGTTTTACTGAACCTAGCATGCCGACATGGCTAGTGCAACAGGTACTACAGATACTGATGAAGGAAGTTCATATTAATATATAAAGGAGCTTTATGAACAAATCAGTACAGATTCCAATGAAAAAAATCTCACATTTTATGCAAATTGTGCCCGTCAAATCTGAAAAAATAAACCCAAGTCTGAGCGTTAGCCACATCAGCAACAAATTTAAAACGACACATGGTGTAAAAGTTCTGCCACCCAAGTCAAACTCATTTTGTAAAGGATTCCCAACAACCAGCAGACAGACTTATACTAGACCACATTGTGGGAGATCTGAAATCTTTGAGCAACATTGAAAAGCCATCATTCGTCAGATTAATTTGTAGTTTGCAATTGTCCAGGCTTTGTTCAGAAATTGTCTTGAACTTGTTCATTTTTTGGGATTGCGAATTTTAGTCCGAATTAAAAGTTGTGAACTATGAACGTGAACAAGTGTCTCACTTGCCATGAACAGATATTGGGGAAATAAACACTGACGGTGAACATCTAGCAAATTTCTTTAACATTGACTTTTGCAGACGTGGTTAGTATGTTTAGTATGTATGTTTTTTTCAGATACTGTGATATAGGTGACACTATGCTTCCTTGACAAAACGATTGTTGTATCTGAACGTAATTCTCAGGAGAAAAGGTTGTCTCAACAGTGACACACATCTGTTGCTGGATTCTGACTCTGAGTGGTCTCGTTACAAATCTAGTGTTCACTGCTTATTGCTGACTTATCGCCTGACACTACAGTATTTCACTGGTCAATTTAATATGTCTGTGTCAGCCAAGGTAACACACAAATACAAAGCCATGACAAAGAAAAACATCAATAACAGATATTAAAAAAAAGTAAATACAGACTTCAAGCTTAACCACTGATATGAGACACAGAGACATAGTCATTATGCAAATTTAACTTAAGTTTTGTATTTAGATATTGAATATTTTATATTGTTTCTTATTTAAAAATCACCAAGATTTATGTTCTCTGATCGCAAAACTTGATTTATTTGGTCAAATATCAAAATGCAATTTAAAAAGATTTTTAAAAAAGCTTAAATAAATATGCAGCTACGCTTGATAATTTAGCTTTTACTGTCTGCTGATTCAGACATAAGCCTTACACAGGTGAGAATTGCTTTTAACACACATAATAGAATTACGTATTTGGAGTGTTATGTCCATTTAATCTATCATAAAAAATTCCTAAGGATTTAGTTTATAGTGAAGTTTTGAAACTTTAGCCGTTAGATTAAAATATTACTGTAATATTTTAAAGTGTTCCAATAGTAATTCATGGCATTTCTCTGTCATACAACATACACTGTGTCACAGCTTTTCACTGGTGTTTCTAAATACTTCATATGCCCCTAGTATTACTGTATATGCACTAGCTTTTATTGTTTATTTTGCCAGTCTGATCTCCATAAGTTTCTCAAATAAAGGAAGAGATTTGTTGTCACAGGTAGAAATACACATACGTTGTGGCAGTAAGATACAGCATGGTGCTAACATAACATTCTACACCGCCTCACTGACAGTATACAGAAAATAAGAAAACAATAATGGACTGTAAGACGATAACTATACAACTATACGTATCTGAGACACCTGATTAAAAAAAGTACAGTCACTATACACACTGACGACTGACATGTCTATATGAACTGTAGGAGTCTTTCAATGTTTTTCTCTCCATGAAATGTGATGACTTCCTATAATTCATTTATAAATGTAAAAAAAAGGGAGAACATTATCATTTCAAAAAGATATAAATAACTAATGCAGCAAAACATAAGCAAAGAAATACGTTCTAGTTCTGTCAATTACAGAAAATATTCCCTGTTGACAACACTTTCATATCATCATGTTATCTTCTTATTAGTATTAGAGCAAACTGTTCATAGAGGATTGAGACTTTGCAACATGAGGGTCAATGCAACCAATTATTGCCCTGTTTGCATTACATACATGTGCCCCTTTTTAATCAAATCAGAGTATGTCTGAATCGTTATCAATTATACTCTTTCATCTATAATGTAAAGGCCAAGTTCTTCTATAAATCTTGCTCTATAAGACAGTGAAAATCAGGAAGTACTGTTAATGAGGGTATAGCTGAAACTCTATATGGTCCTGCCTGTTGGCAAACTGGGCTGGACCTGATGGATGTGGGGACATTAGTGCCTGAAACAACTCCCTGATGTCACCTGGCCCTGTTCTCTTTTTTTTTTTTTTTTTTACAGGGTCTGGTTGATTTTGAGAACTCTGATATGGGGTGGGGTGCTGCTCATACCCAGGAGTGCAGATGAGTGGAAAGAGGGCCAGACACACATGCATGTGAGGTTAGCTTCCATCCTCTCGCTGGCATCCAGTGGGGGGGTCAACACCAAACCAACGAGGGGGCGAACTGACTCCCTCCCGGACAGCAACATGCACTGCCTTCCAGTTAATCCAACCACAAAACGCTACTTTGGTTCTTTAGAAGGATTAATGCTGGTTACAACCAATTTTCTTTAATGTTATTTGAGACAATTAAACGGGAAGTAGAAAAAAATAAAAAAGATAGCATACAGGTCATGCAGCACATGATGGCAGACACAATGCTTTTATGAAGAAAGAGGCAAACAAATACTGATAAAGACAAGACGACAAGGCACGATGACAGGCAGAGTCGACCAATCAGACAGGACAAGAATTGTACAACGTAGGCAGGTCTTACCAATGCGGTCCAATCTGTCAATGGCGACAGTTTCGAAAGCGCGTCGCATCATGGGGTACTCTTCGAGCACCTCATTGAAATGGTCAACAGAGAGGGAGAAGAGTCGGCAGTAGGTGTCTGCACGCACACTCGCAGTTCGTCTTCCCTTGGTGAGCAGACAGATCTCTGCGTGGCAGGAACAGAGAGAGACAAAGGAAAACATAAATTTGGGCACATACAGAAAATGTACCAGAAGTGGAGAGTGCAGAGGGACATAAAGGAAATCATCCCTGTAATTACATTACAGATTATCATATAGATGAACCTTGAGTACAAAAAGTACAGAAGCAGAGGCTAATGTGAGTGTAAATAAAATGAGAAGCCCATCAGCCGCGCTGTCACTTGCATTATTCTAAGATAATTCATCATCCAGCAGAGAGCTAATGGTCCCATAATACAATACAGTACTCAGACTCACTGCAGGCATCAATGCATCAGTGCTCTGATGTAATGTAACTACACAGAAGCATGTAATCTGAAGAGAACACATTGCATTGTGTTGTGTAGTCGAACAATACATCACAACAAGTGACCCTGCACCTGCATAATAAATTAGCATGTATCTTCTTTACAGGTACATTTGTTTAGCTACATTTACCTCTAAAATTAAATGCATTAGCACTATACACACTAGATTACCTCGATTGTCCTAAAGGATAGCTGCCTGTAATATGAACATGTAGGAATAGTCTATATGATTATAAATTTAAAAAAAGAATTTAAAAAAGTATTATACTGTAGTCATATGGTAGTTTCTATTATTGTCATGCATGGCGGAAGAAGTACTCAGAAGTACAACATAGCGGTACAATAATCTAAAAATACCATTACAAGTAAAACTCCTACAAGAGTACAGAAGTATTAACAACAGAATTTGCCTACGTTTATAATTAAAATAAGATAATTTTATCAATAAATGAAACACCTGAGAGGTTCAGAGGGGAAATCTCTTTTTGACAGAACTGCTAATGCTAAGATGACATCTGAAAGGATTAGACGCAGATTTTTTCACAAGGGTCACAGTCCTTAAAGGGTCACAGCCACTGATTAAATTGTGCTGTGCTGGAATAGAAGTAAAAATAAATGTATAAAATGGAAATGCTAATAAGTATCTCAAAGTTGTACTTCAGTACTTTAGTACGCCACATATAGGACTGGGTGCACAGTGCACTGTTCAGGGTGGTCCATCTAGAAAGTCTGCTACAGTAAACAATCAGTAGGATTACTTAGGATGAAATTCTGCCTCTCAAATGCCACAATTAGTGGTGTTTGTGACATGAAAGAGAGCGGCGAGGGAAAAAAGATGCAAATCTACCCAAATTTGTGGACCCCACTCTGACCCCCCTCTGCAAAGACTAGTTCAGCGCACTTAATTACAAGGATGTGAAATATGTCAGAAGATTTTCTCTAATTAGTATTGCTTATTATTGCTAGTACTCATTAGTATGGAAATCTTTTGAACAGCAATTACATCGCAAACAGAACTCATGTTGAGAGAAAAAATGTCATGATTCAGCTGAAAGTAGTGGGACCTAAAATTTTAATGACCAAAAGAAATGTGTCACTTCTGATGTCAATGTCAACCAGGGCCGCCCCTCCCTAAACGCAGAACACGCGCTGTGCGTAGGGCCTCATGTTGCGCTGGGGGCCTCATTTTATGC